>VYZX01014734.1:155110-165427 GCA_013401335.1 Brachypteracias leptosomus
CCTCCGGCCGGCAGCGGCGGGTGGCAGCCCGTGCTGGTGCGGAGGTGAGCGCGGTGCTGCCCGCCGTCAACGGCGCCGCGTGATCTGAAGTTCTGAGTGATTGGTTCCTCACTCCTCAGAGGGAAGCCTGACCAAATTTCCCGGTAGATGGGGACTTACCGTGCTCTTCGTAGTCACTGACTACAACGTGGGATCCTGCTGGGTCTCGCTTTGAACTCAGCTGATAAAGTATACGAACTTAGTGGGCTTACGTGCAGAAATAAAAACAGAATTCTTTCAACCTAGAACTGATTTTTAAAATTATTTTTCTAGACCTGAAACTTGGTAAAAAAGTTAATGAAGGTAAAACGAAAGAAGTGTACGAGCTGCCAGATATCCCAGGATGTGTTCTCATGCAGTCAAAAGACCAAATAACAGCGGGAAATGCAGCCAGGAAGGACCGAATGGAAGGGAAGGCTGCTATTTCCAATACAACGACTAGCTGTGTGTTTCAGTTGCTTCAAGAAGCTGGTAAGTGTTTCAAAGCTAGAATACATGCCCTTTACAAAACAGTATTGTTTCTACGTATTGGTTTATCCTGTTTTAATGTTTTTTTGGAGTATCTTTTCTATTAGTTTTGTCACACTCTTCTCTCTGGTACTACAGAGCTGGGTGGGCAATTTGCTCATTTGAAACATGAGACTATCTGAAGTAATCTTCTAATCACAGATAACACTGCAATAGTTTCTCCTGCTTGTTTGGACACACCCCTACCTAATCCACTTCTCTTTTGTCAGTTCTTCCCTACCCCTACATCTCCTTGCCCATAGTACAATGCTAGATGGATCTCACCTTTCTTATTCCATCTGCCTGCATAGAAGTCACTGTTAGCTAGTGGCACTACCAGACTATGTCTAATCTGTGTGAAATTTGTGTATGAATGTTAAAAGATAAAATTACGGTATCTTTTTATATTTCCCCTCCCTCTCAATTGTATAAAGTTTCCCTACGCTTTGTACTTAAATGCTTATGAGGACTATATCACAAATGCACACATTGGTCTATACTGAATGTATTTGGAACTTAATGTTTACTTTAAAAGACTCAAAATACTTCTAGTGCTAGAAGCAAAGTTGTCATGGAATACATAACTAGTTTGACTCAAGTAAGTTTTGTACTACGCTTCCAAAAATAGAGCCGGTATCTTTGCTTTGAGAAAGCATTTTGAAGTGTCTTTGACTGAGAAATTTGCAAGTTGCAAAGAGGAATTTGTGCTGGTGGGTTCCAAACTTGAGCCTGCAAACAGTACTATAGTACAGGCACCAGTAAACTTGGTTAAGACCACTTAGAGTTGCGTGCTCAGTGCAGTCTGAAGTGTTTGCACAAAGATTGCTTCAAGTACCGGCTGAGTTACTCTGAAAGTTATGTAATCTGTTATAAGATGTAGTAATAATGCCCAGATAGTTAAATGGTGAAGTCCTAGCATGTTTCATATGTGGAGAAGAGAAAGATGATTTCTGTAGAGTTGTATCTATGTATATTTCTGTGCGAGTAGTTCTTAAAATATGTTTTAAGATAAAGATACATCTTAATATATTACTGGTGTTCTTGGGAAGCCTGTTGTGCGTACAATACAAAGAAGCCTCCAAGGTCTTTCTGATTATATTTGCAGTTAAATGAAAACTGGTGTTTTAATCAGGTACAATTAATGTTTTGTCTCATTCTTAAATGGCAATAGTTAATGATTAATCAAAATATTTAATAGCCTACAGATACAGACTTTAAATGTGAAGCAGCCATGCTGTAGACCTCTCAAAGATCCTTAAATGGCTTATACTCAGTAACTTCAGGTGCTGTGGAAAAATATGCAGAGTAAACTGCAGCTGCATTTTAAAACAACTAAAGGACTTTCAGGGTTCTTCCCCAGTTTGCTGGCATAAATTTATGGCTGGCATAAATTGCACATAATGTGAATGTCTTATCGTAGAAGTAGTTGTTTGCTTTGCGCAACTCTTCTTAACCTACTCTTTCAAAGGTGATGATTTACAAAGTTCAGTTAAAATTTCTCTTTCTTTTATAATAGTAATGCCAGCCCTTCAAAAGCATGCATTTGCACTGATTGAAAACAGTAGTAAACCATGCAGGGGCCTTAATGTCTGGAAATAGAAGTGACTTCATGTGCAGTTGATTTAAATCATTCTAGTTGTGAAGGCAATGCAACAAAATCTGAAGGGTTGGTGTTAATACTGGATCTTAAGACTGTAATTCCTCCCTTATGGCTCTGGAAGTGAAATGGATTAGAGCTACTTCTTGGTTTGACTAGATGGATCTCCTTTGTCTTCTGCTTTTGGCAGTTGTCTCGCCCTGGGGGGTAGAAAGGTGTGACTTTCCTCAAGAGTGAAATTGAGAAAAGAGCCATTTTGCATTTACAGTGCCTGTCTGCACATGTTGGCTGTCCCCATTTGATACAGGGTCATCTTAGAATTATCTAAGGAGGTTGACTTGCTGCGGCAGGTCTGTGTGCACGTGCTTCTGCGTCTTAAATGACTTTGCCTAAGAAATCACCAAGACCTAGTGCCCTAAATAAATGTTAGTTTTTAATGAAAAAGGGGGAGAACTAAATCACTCTCTTCCCTGTCCACCCTCCTTTATTTATCAAAGGATTAAAGACTGCCATGCTTTGTAACTCCTTTGAAAGCATCCAATTACAGTTCCATATATAACAGATCTTTCATTAGAGAGCATGGTTGGGTACATGGTTGCTACCAACTTTTGTTTAAAAGCAAATTATTGTGTGGGATAGGGGTGTTTTGTTTTTAAAGCAGTGTGAACAAAATTACTTGCAAGAATAGGATTTCTGACCAGGGCATAAGGTTCTGAGGTACAAGCAAGTGTTGTATGATAGAACTGGCAAAACTAAAGACTTGGCAATCAATGCAGTTATCTTGCACTTTTTCAAGCCCACTCTGGCCTTGCAATACCCTGGAGAAATTCATAGTGTCCTTTAAGTCCAGAGAAGAACAAGATTCAGTTGCACTTAAAGATGTTTTTGACTCGTTTCAACTGTGGAGTGTACCTAGTAACGGAACTAAGCTGTTGTCTTCATATTTAGGAATCAAAACGGCTTTTGTCAGGAAACAGAGTGACACAGCATTCATAGCAGCGCACTGTGAAATGATCCCAATTGAATGGGTGTGCAGAAGAATTGCTACTGGCTCTTTCCTCAAAAGAAACCCTGGTGTCAAAGAAGGATATAAGTTTTACCCACCCAAAATTGAGATGTTTTACAAGGTAAGTTTCCTTTCCTGCGATGTTAATCAAACTTTAAACAAAGATAGACCTCTGTATCACCTCCTGACAAATAAAGCAAGGAGCACTAGGGCTGGCCAGTTCTCTTAGTATTGGTAGTTTTGCCATCATAATGTTTTCTTGCATTCTTGTCCAACAGCTGTTCTGTCTAAAATTCATATAATGTAATACTGACTTAGAGCCATCAAAGAATAACAAGCCAAAGTGTACATAAAGTAGAAAAATATATTATTTATAAGGGATAAGGCACAAGACTAACAGTTGAAACAGATGTTTTGATAGATCTGAAAAAATTAAAATAAACAGTATTTGCATGGTGAAGGTAGGTATCTAGTCAGTCACTTAGGATTCTGACCTTCTTTAGGAATGCACGCTGAAAGAAGTGTCTTGTGAACTATGACCTAAAGTGTGTGTTTGTAGTGTACCCTGTCACTCTTGGGGCACTGTCCAAACTTGAAGTGCAGTATTATCTTCTAATGTTTATTTTCCTCTTATACATGATGTAATTTAAGCTTGCTGTATGTTTTTGTTTTCTTAACAGGATGATGCTAATAATGATCCACAGTGGTCTGAGGAGCAGCTCATTGAAGCAAAATTCTGTTTTGGTGGACTTCCTATTGGCCAGACTGAAGTGGATATTATGGCTCGTTCTACTCAAGCTATTTTTGAGATCCTGGAAAAAGCATGGCAGCCCCAAAACTGCACTCTGGTAGACCTGAAGGTACAAGAAACTTGATTTCTCATGATCCTGTTTCTGACAGGAAATATATCACTGTATAGTTCCTAAAATAGGATTCTTACTGTCTTTTCAGATTGAATTTGGTGTCAATATTCTGACAAAAGAAATTGTTCTTGCTGATGTTATTGATAATGATTCATGGAGACTGTGGCCAGCAGGAGACAGAAGCCAGCAGAAGGACAAACAGGTAGTGTTTTAATCTTTACCTTCTAAGTCAGTTGAAAAGGAGAATGGAAAAAGTAAACCCTACAGTTAAACATCTGCTTTCAGAGTGTCTTTTTCTAGGTAGTCTTATCTTGTTATAGAATAGCTCATAGGGTACTTAATGTCCAATCCTGTTCTCATTAAATAGTTGATTATCTGGTTTACGGTAGGAAAAAAAATCCCCTGCCTTGTGTATCTTCAATAGGAATGCCCAACAGCATGATTGGCTGGAGCTATTGTAATGAAACACAGACCTCTGAGGGGTAGTAAGAATTTCTGACGACTTGTGCAGTAAAACAGTTGGATGACAAATTGGCAGGAAGAACAGCAGCTTTGGTTCCCAGATCTGCCTCCAAGTTTCTCTCTTTATTCAGAGTGGTATCCTCTAGTAGTAGAGATCTGCTGACACTTAAGAGGGATCTGCAGGGAGGATGCCTTTCAAGTCTGTATGTGGGAAGAGGGGTATTACTTTTAAATTAGGAAGCAGAACTGCTCTATTTGTTTTACCTGAATTATGTAGCAGCATGCTTGAGTAAATTGCTCTGACAGTGCTTTTGCTCATCTCCATAAAATAAGGTACATAACATCATGGAGAACCTAGGTTGGCTCGTGCTACTGCAGGGATCGTGTTACAAATCCAGTTTTGAAAAAGTTGTCTTTTTTTTAAATTCACCCTTTGGGAAGCTTCCAAAATCTTGTTACCAGTAGCTAAAAGCCTTTCATGTTGCAAATGGCCATGAATTGTAATGGAGAAGGTTGTTGACACCTACAGAGTCCCTTGCTTTCATACCAACTCTCTCCTCTATCTGTACAAATCTCTGTTCTCTTCCAGTGGAATTGCTAGAAAGTGCATCAGTATCTCAGTTGAGGTATTCATATCAATTATGGTAGCAAAATAAGTGCTTTGTGTACCAAAACCACATTAACTTCAGTATTTTTTTTTTTTACCCCCTCTTTTCAGTCCTACCGGGACCTGAAAGAAGTAACTCCTGAAGCACTGCAAATGGTTAAAAGAAACTTTGAATGGGTTGCAGAAAGAGTGGAGGTATCTGTTTTTATGAGCAACATATCTAGACTTTGATAACTGCGTGTTTTCAATCCTGTTGACTACTTTACTTTCCCTCACCCCCACTCTCTTCACTCTTTTCCCTAGTTGCTTCTGAAAACAAAGAGCCAAGGTAGAGTTGTGGTGTTGATGGGATCTCCTTCTGACCTCAGTCACTGTGAAAAAATAAAAAAGGCATGTGCCACCTTTGGAATTCCTTGTGAATTAAGAGTGACCTCTGCTCACAAAGGGCCAGATGAAACCCTGAGGATCAAAGCAGAATATGAAGGTAAATGCCAAAGAACTACTGATTTGGGTTAAAACAGTACCATACTGAAGGAGGACTTGGCAACTTAAGGATTTGTGTGGGTTTTCTTCCATTTTTTTGTTAAACAAAACACCGAGCTGTTACAATGCTGTTCTACACTTGCTAATTACATAATGACACTAAGCAATTATGAACTAATGTATTGTCCTACTGTCCAGCCCCAGCCATAACTTACACTATTCAGTGTAACTGCTGCTTTTTCCCAGTACCCGAACTACTTTGCCCAAGCCTTGATCATGTTAGTATTGTAGCATCTTGCTGAGGCTGCTGGCCATTCTGAAACAAGGAGTGATAGTTTCTCCAGCTGACTCTCAATATTATTGTGTTATTTACAAAGCAGATGTTGTTCCCATCGTGTTTTCCTGCCTGTTTCATGAACATATTCTTGCTCATTATTTTAGATGCCATAAGAAAAAGATACTTGATTTAAATTCTTATTTTTATCGGGAAAACTTGACATCTCTTCAAAAGTGTTTATAGCCTAGCAGAAGAGAGATAAGAAGTATCTAATTTTGTGGGAGTATACTTTCTACCTAGTGAAACTACAGCTATGGTAACCAGAGTTGAGAAACACTTATTTTGAGGTGATCTGTGTAAGATTTAAGGAGAGGAACACTTAAAGATGCTATAGGTTTAATGGCTGTGTTTGCTACAAGCTAAGCAGCACCTATTTCTGATAATGACACTCCCCCCAGGCAGGGTAAGACATGCTAACTTCTGTTGTGGTAAACAGTAGAAGTGGATTGCTTATTTCTGAATATCTTCCTTTCTCTCAGGAGATGGAATTCCAACAGTGTTTGTTGCAGTAGCTGGCAGAAGCAATGGTTTGGGGCCAGTCATGTCTGGGAACACTGCTTACCCAGTTGTCAACTGTCCTCCACTCTCAGCTGACTGGGGTACTCAGGATGTGTGGTCCTCTCTCAGACTACCCAGCGGTAAGATTATCTTCTACATTCTGGTTCTGACCTAGCTCTGTTTTTGCTGTTCTAGTGGACATACTCGTGGTTCTTGATGGCAAAAAGCCCAATAGTCAGAGCAAAGATTACATAGGAGTAATCTTTAGAAAAATACAAAGCTTGGCTTATCCTTGCTAAACATTCCAGTTTGAAATTGGAATTAGTATTGATGGGGATTTAAGTAATTGAATTCTGTTCAGTTAGGGCTGCATTCTCCTTATCAAAAGTCAAAAAAATACCTTTTTTCACAATCAGTGTAGGTGAGAGCTTAACTCATAACATACTTCAGTGCATTGCTATCTATATGATTTTTGACTTTTAGTGACTTGATTGGGAGCTTGGCAAGGAGCAGGCACCTCTGTGTAAGGAGAGTAATTTTGTATGCTGGCATTTTGGTTTAAAATGCCATGAAGTAGTCATGCTAGAAGTAGTGAAACACATGACACTTGTGTAGCTTTAAAACTAGATCATATGGTTCCTGGATGCTGAAACACAATTGAACAAATTCTTTGAAGGCAGTGTTTTGTTTGACTATAAAATAGGCTTTTTTAAGTGGCACTCTCTTCTCTGCAGGTCTTAGCTGTCCTACTACTCTGTCACCTGAAGGAGCTGCCCAGTTTGCTGCCCAGATATTTGGGTTAAATAACCATTTGGTGTGGGCCAAATTGCGAGCAAGCCTGCTAAACACCTGGATCTCTTTGAAGCAGGCTGACAAAAAACTTCGGGAGTGCACCTTGTAAGTGATACTAACAAGTAACTTTTATTAGTTACACAGAGATAATGGTGTGCATATTCACTTATTAGGATTTACATTTGGATGGCTCAAAAGTCCTGCATCCTTTCTTACATAAAGCATTGTCAGAGCAGCTGATGAAGTCTGTGTCTTCATCCTTCCCTTATGTATTTTTTTTAATATAACAATTCAGTAAAAAATGGGGAAGTAGTATTTTAGGTATCTTTCTGTTGCTCCAAAATGGTGCTGTTCTGCTTTTTAGTGTATACTGTTAACTACAGACTATGTTGAGAGAATGATTTGGTGCGATCTAAATAAAATTCAACTAGTCTTCTGTATTTCTGTAATGGTAATATTCTTCCATAGTAATAATGTATGTCTTGAATCTTATTAACCCAACTGGACTGCTAACTAAAGCCTAAAGCCAGTACTGATGCTGTTCTGCTTGCAATGATGGTATGTTTTCTTTAGCAATAAAGTGGCAACATATCCTATGTTAATAGGAAAGGGGGCTGCAAAAATATTTTAAGAGCCTGAAAGAAGTATCTGCCTTATTTAAAAATGTATATACATACATGTTTGGGTTTAAAATATGTGTGTATACATACTCCATTGATATCTTCTGGAATAATGTGACAAAACTGACACCAGTTCTCTTGTTCATGACAAGCTATAAACATGAATGGTTTGAGTGAAAAGTAACTAGGCTTGTTGCCTGTTTGCTTTGCCCTTTTAATTACTAGGTAGGTAGATCTCTACCTGAAATAGTTCTAAAGGGCATATATGATGTTGTCAAACTCTCTTGAAACACTTCAGTAACCCTAGCTATTACATATTTCCTCACTATTTCTGTGGAAATTTTACTGACCTGAAGGGGGGAATAAATAGCAAAGCAACAAAAAAAACTACTGGGGGGAAAATCAAGCATGACTGTCTTGTCTTTACACATGTCAATTATCTGAGTAGTAGGTACAATTCTAACAAATATGCAATTACTCAATGTATGTAACATTTATGCAACATTTATGCTTTTACAATTATAAATAAACTATTGAATTCAAAGCTTCTTCATGGGGACTTATTGAATAACTACAGTCAAAAACTAGCCATCAGCTCTGGTACATAATTTCAGGACCTTAAGTGAAGTAATCTTGTTCAAAGCTTATGCGCTAAAACCTGCACAGAATGGTATGAGGTGACAGTTGTCTGGAAGATACTCTGCTACTCGTGTGTCTCATTGTCACAGGAAGCTGTGTTGCTTTGTTGCTAGTGTACTGCTTTATGATTGTGTGGTAGGTCAGGTTTACCCCTTGGTGTGAATAACTGGATTAAATGCTGCTGGCCTTCTCATTCACAGGAGGAGACCACATCTTATGTCTAGCTCTATAGAAGAGCTCTAAACAGTGCTCTCAGCAGTCCTCTCTTCACAGTTAAATTGCAAGGGGTGTTAAATTAGTCAAAGCTTACATAAAGCAAAATAACTAGAACTCAGCCTTGAGGATGGTTGCTTTTCTAATGAATTTCTATAAGAAATAGGGCTAGTGATGACAAAGATGTCGAAATTCCTTGGTGGCATACCTTTTCTGTGGAGGCACTGACTTTAAAGTGAAGATCCTCAAGACAGTGTTTTTTATCAAGCAAGCTGTTTATGCAGATGAGTACAACCTTGGTACTTAAGGTAGCACATCTGAAAGCATGCTGTCAGCTAGCTCTCCTAACAAGATAGTGGTGTTATTCTTCAACGAGCAGAACTATGAAAAAAGATAACTGCATGATCTTTGCTTGTGGGAGTGGATTAGATCATCCTCTCTTGTAATCAGACAAGAACCAGAGCCAAGAGCTGTGAAGCGCAGCACTTCCTTCTGGTGGCAGCTCAGCCGCATAACAATACGTAACCTGAAGGTGAAGTTACACAAGATGCGAAGGTGTCATTTCCTATTCTTCCGCTCCCTACCCACCACTACACTGGCTGTTAGCTCTGATGGGTAATCAAAGGGACAAGCTTATTAGCCACCTGTCTAACCAAGTACCACAGAGAGACAACTGCAGACAACCACTTGTGTCTTTTTCCACCTGCATCACTGTGTTCTATGACTGTCTCTGTACAGTCTTTGTCTGTGTAATAAAAATTAGCAACAGACAATGGTTTGAGTGTTACACCTGGGATATTTGGCACCATGTCTAGTTACTTTTCTCAAATTACAGGCATCCTGATTATACTAACTTTGTATAATTGTGCCCATTGACGTCGGGTATGAGCATGCCAAGTGCTTTAGTTGCCATAGAGATGGTCATTCTTCAGCTTTTGGATGGGGTAGGTTGCTTGGGGTTTTTTGTGCAGTGTGTATTGAACTCTCAGAAGCAAACCCTTGCTTGAGCAGTTGCTTTGCAAAGACGTACCAAGGCACAGCAGCTAGCGTTAACAGGGTGGTGCTGTCAGCAGCAGATGAAACCTGCTAAGTCTATCATACCTACAAGGACTTCATATAGTTGTCCTAAAGGCTGAATGTTGCATATCACCTGTTGTTTAGCTGGAAGTTTTTCACAAAGCTTTTGCTATGAAATGAAAACACTTTCCCTCAGTTCAGCATTTCATCTATTACACTAACGTAGTAACCTGAGAATTTCTTCCGCCAGAAATCACTATTGTAGCGCTTTCTTTTTATGTCCAATTTTAAAAGCAATCCTAACAAATTCTTAAATAAAAAGTGTTTTTATCTTCACAAAAACTATTACAGGGAGGGGTTACTGAAATTTATTTGCATTTTTTAAATCAAGTTGGACTATCTCTAATTTTTTACACACCTGCTGTGGAACCTAGGATCCTGGATTAGATGACATCCTAATTAGCAGTGTTACCTGCTTTAAAGATACCTTCTCAGCAAGTAGCTGTTCAGACTTAGCAGAGGCAAGTGCTGAGGGCAGGACTTGTTTTACATCCTACACTGCTTCAGGTATGGGTGAGTGATACCAGGTGCTCAGCTTTATAGCATCATTTCCAAAAAAAAGCCAAACCCATTCTGT
>VYZX01014734.1:177101-259920 GCA_013401335.1 Brachypteracias leptosomus
ATGCTTGAGAAAATGCAGCTTTCATTTAAAAGCATGATGTATGAAATGTGTCATAAATCAGATTTGAACCTATGAAAACTTAAAACTCTGAAATTCTTATGTTCCATTTTTTAACAGCTAATGTTACTCTAATATTTGAAAATGAGATTCTCTATTTCAGTTAAGGTCTGACAACTTGAGTTTCTGACTCAGTTTGTACTTCTATGCTTAGAGACAGAATTGATTCCCAGCTTATACAGCCACACAAATAACGAAAGTGCACAGAAATCAGAGAGGTTTTACTAAGTATCTACCCAAGTTTACAATCATTCAGGATTTAATTACACCAACAAAGTACATGGTCACCCTGAGGAAAACCTAATTAACTTTTATTGACAAAGTTTACTTTCTAGCAGCAACCAATAACCCAAGTGAAAACAAGTTGTTGGATTTCTGTGAAAAGGTCTTTAAAATTATACAGCATTTGTATTCTCTAGTGAGAAGCAGTACCTCTTTCAAACTCTCTTTACAAAGTGGACACTGAGGAGCATGGTCTAAACACCGTTCCAAGCAACCTTTGCAAAACGTATGTCCACAAGGGGTTGTCACCGGCTCGTAGAATAGCCTGAAACAGAGTTACTAGAAGTTAGATGCCATGGTAAGTGTGTCTTTTGCTAAAAAAGTCAGTGGTTAACCTCTTCAAGACTAGTTATAGTCTCATAAGGCAGAGAAAAATTAATTCCATGTCTCCTCATTCTACTTTTCTCCACCATATTGCAGTTTTCTTCCATTTACCACTGCACCATTCATTTTTGTTTTCTGAGAAATCTGGACACATTTCAACACACTAAATATTGAAACATTTATCCCAATGTACAAAGATTCTGGTCTCACCACACAGAGATACAGAATATGCAAAATTAAGTGATTTTTTGAGGAACCAAGTTGTTTTAGTAGCAGTATTACATACTAGTAACATAACTATGGACTGTTTAAAACACACTGTATGTTTTAAGGTATTTATTACTAAAATCAAGACAACTCAGTAAGAGCATTCAAATACATCTGCTACATTTAAGTAGACTAATGTTCTAAAGTATCTACATCTCCCAGACAAATAAGAGGTTCAGACAATACTTCTACACATTAGACTTACCAAAATAAGAAGTTAAATATTGACTGAAAAAACCCCCTAACGTTCAACCACAAAAGATCCTGTCCTTTTAAGGTTAGCAGTTAGCAATGCCAAGTTTAATTTAAAACGCAACTTTATTAAATTAATGCTGTAATATATAGCATGTCATACATTTAAATAAGCACTTAATGGTAGGGATAGAGGAAGGTTGAAAAGTATTGACTGGTATCGCAACTTATCACAACCTATAAATACCTCAGTTCATATTAGTAACAGTTACGTAGCCAAGCATCTGTAACGGAAATAATGGATCAAGGAGAAAAATCTTACCTCATACATAGAGAGCACTCAAAATCTGATACATCAATCAAATCCTCTGGAATCGTTCCAAAAGCCAGTGTCATGTCCCTTTTCCTACTTTCTAAGGAGAAGCAAGACAAAATACTCCTTCAAAGAAAGACACAATACAGTAAATACTTTATATTTCCAAGTAAATGACTGTTTACCTCCTTGCTTTTTGTGCTTGTTTTTTCCATCCTCACATACAACTGTATCCTGTTCTGAAAAGGAAAGCTTTCTTTTCAACAAAACACCTTTTTCTTGGCCAGAGAGAAGGGGCTCAGAAGACACTCTCTTTAAGCCATCTTCCTTGCCAAGGTCTTCTGTTGCATTAAGAGCGTGGGCAGACTGTGCACGATTTAAGCTTCCACTGACAGGTTCCAGTACATCTGCTCCTCCTAAACTCTGTAATGGGAAGATGAGCTGAACTGTACTTAAACAGTAACACAAATCTAAGTATGTAAGACATGTAAAGATATATAAGCCAAAATGATACCCACAGTTAGTTCATTAGTTAACTAAAAAAAATTTGCTAAGTCAATAGTTCAATTTGCTTGGCATTAACAATTTTAAAATCTTCATCTGTCTCAAAGAGAAGAAAAACTTTCTCTTTACAGTCACTAATGTCAAATCTCAGTACCTTCTAAGAAGTAGTTTACTGAAATGAGGAGTCTAACACTCCAAATGAAAATACACTACTCCCATATCACAATTGGAAGAAAATCCAATTTAGCCAATTGCAGAAAATCAGCATTTAGGATGGAAAGTAAGTATGACAAATAAGGATAATCAGAACACCTGATGTTTGCAAATCAGCCAAGGAGAAAAGTTATCCCACAGTTTTTGTTACCTGCTCAGGACAAAGCTGTAAATTGCAGTAAGAATCAATCACTTCAGAACCAAGCATAAAAGGTTTATTTCGAATATGTGGTGAATTCCAAGCAGATTCCTTCAGACTTTCTCCTAACTTCTCTGGTGACAGCACATCACACAATGTCTAGAAAACAAACAGCTAAATGTTCATATTAACAAAAAAGGATTTAGGCATAAAACTACACACCAAAAATAAGAATTTAATCGATATGAATTTATCCTCATAAACAGAGTTTTATTCAAGCAGTAACTGAGAAATAACAGTTCTGAACAAGCAGAAACCTACATACCAGTATTACTGAAAATAAATTTCTCTAGAAATCTTTTCTACAAGTGAATAAGCTCTTCAAAGTCATACATTATCAATTCAGTATCATGCAGATTTTTTAATGTAAATTTGTATTCAACTGTTGTGCTCTGTGCACAAAAGTGTTCAACTTAGAATGTTTAACTTGCTGCCTGCTTTCCAGTTTTCACATTTTCATTTAGTAACATCAAAAGCACATGCACTTCTAAACATGTACTTAAAACATGTACATTAGGACTATCTCTTCAACATAGTATAATACATCTTGAAAGGAATATCTGCCACCCGAACCTTCTCTGCATGTATTGAAGGTTTTCAGATGCTCAAAATCTATCATAAAGGAAGCTTTAAAAGGGAATCAAGTCAGAGATAGTAATCCAGTTTCATAAATAAAATTACCCTTTCTACTTCTTGCTTGGCTGGAAGAAAGTCCTCATCAAGGGCTAAGCACTGTAGAAACAGCTGTAAGGCATCACCTACAAAGCCAGAGTCTTGCAGCACTTTTCCTTTCCGGAAGTAGACCTGAAAAACAGATACCATGAGGACATTTCTAAGGAGTATGTAGAACTGCAGCATTCATCTTACAGGCATTACAATGGAGTTAGAACACCTCCACGCCAAAAAACGTAGCTTTATAACAAGATTCAGCTGTGCACAGTGTGGATGATCTATATGTCTATATACATCCCCTGCAGCATTTGAAAAAAGTCATGGAATGAGCTGGAATTAATGCTAATTCCAGTTATGTTCTGGTTTCCATGAAGGGTTAAAAAACCTGACTACTGCTGAATTCACAAAAGGCCTTCATCTCCCCCTTTTGTGAGCCTTGGGAGGGGGGGAAGGAGAGGGACACAAAAAGCAAATTACATAACTGCATATAACAGCTTACAGGTTACCCTTTTTGCCCTCTGTTTCATTAAAAGCCTTATGGTTCCAGCCTGCAGAGAAGGGCAACTACAAATAAAACAATCCACAGAACCATGCATCCCTTACATACATCTTAATAACACAAAACAATGCACTTTTGGAATTGGTTCCTCCAATTGCATTTTATTCTTGAACACTAGATAGCAGCTAGGGATAAAAACCCTGTCTACTACTGTCTCTGGAAGATTAAAAAAAAAAAGGCGGGGGGGAGACTACAGAATATTGCTGAACCTACCTATAACTATATAACATTGGAACTAAGAAGTCCCTTATCCAGCACATCTCAATTTTTAAAAGTTGCATTTGGAGTAATATAAATCTAAGTTAGATAAAATCAACAGTTATCTAACAAAAGTTAGATAAAACATTATCATCTAGCTGTATATGAGATTTTGGATAGTGGGCCAGAAAATGAACAAAACAAAAAAAACACCACAAAAAAAAAGCCACCAAGACAAATGAAGAAAAAGAACCCCAGAATGCAGTTTCTATGGAACGACTGCCAGTATCAACAGTAGCATAAGGCTTGTAAGATGAGGACATGCACGATCGTTGATGGATTTGGGCAGTTTCATTAAGACACATCCTGAAGAAGAAAAGTACGCTAATCTTCCTCTTACAGACAGTTCATTTTCCTACAGAGATAAGAATTGCTAGAAGAATCCATCAAACTAAGCTCGGTTAAGTGAAGTGAGGTTTGTTTCCAAACATACAGAAAAAAGTAACTACTACCAAAGCTGAGAAACAAAAAGGGGGATGCTCTGAATTTGCAGCAGTGACTGAACTGCTGAACACAGGATAGCACGACAGCAGCAGTTTTCCCCCCTCGTGTGGCAAGTCTTGCTGCTCCTGCTGTGCTCAGTTTAGACAGTGCTGCAATACGCAGTCTCTTACAGTTCACAAGGCCACTGACCCCCTGGCTGCCTGCATGATTTGCAAAGCTCAGTTTCTACTGAGTTTCTTTGGGCTTTTCAAAGCAAAACTTTCCAAGCTAAAACAGCAAAATTTCCTTCTCTTAACAAAATAACAAATAAACAAAACAAATGCCAAACCCCAGCTGTTACAGGTTACATCACCATAAACTATCCCAACTCCAATACTGAAGCCACTAAAAAAAGGCCCCAAAAGCATGCTTAAGTTTTTTTTAGCCAATACTATTGCAAAAGAATTTATTGCTTGTGCTAAATATTTTTTTGACTCTTTGGTAGCATTTGGAACAGAAAATCATGTTGTCCTATTTATATAGCAAACTGTTTTACCAATAAAACTCAAAAAATGAGAGAAATGTTGACTTAACAGAGCCAAGAATTCTAGTCCTGACTGGCAACAGCACTCACTCATCTCATGTGATATCCTCAGGGAAGAGATAAAGCTTCAAATGCTCTGACTTTGTGAAATACAATAAAAGAATAAACACCTCAGGGAAGCGCAGACCTTCAAAAGGGCTAACTTGTACATAGTGCAAGAAATTTTAAAACTCGATTACATCAACCTACCAAATATAGACCTGAGAAGTTCTGCTTTCAAGCAATTAAAGTTGGCTGCACAATTTCAGCCAACCATCAAGTCCAATGACATTAAGTTGAAGTTAAATTTGTAAATATTTAATAACTTTTAGGAGAACACATAAAAGTGTTCTTATAAAGAAATAAAATAATCAATAGCAGACAAGTACAGATAGCACAAAAGTACTTCTTCATACTCCCCAAGAAGTCAGTTCTACTGCACTTAAGCCCTTGTCCAAAGACACCATCTCACGTTGTGATACAAAAGTACTCGAAGTTTTGATGGTTAAATTAACAGTTCCAAATAGATTTGTCAATCAATTCTAACCTGTTGTACTCATCACTAGACTGTCTCCTATAACTATTTTAAGATACCTTTAACCATTTCACATGTCTTACAAGATAACATTTAAGGTAGCTGACCTAGGTTCTTAACTTCATGTAAGTATAATTTAGAATTCATTAATTTTATAGATAAACATAGAATTTGAAAAACAGAGTTCATAACTTACCTCTGGCCAATTTGGCATTTTGGAAATAACAAAATTTAGATCTTCTATGGCTGTTTTATACTCTTGGAGGCCAACATATGACTCAGCTCTGTAAACTCTTAGCATCAAGTCACTAGAATCTGAAGACAAAAATTAAGTAACGCTTTTAATAATTCAGAAATTTGTAATTTTTAATTATATATGCTTTCATAGTAGTATGTCATAACCACTTTTCGGTACCATACTTTCAAAATTACTGGAGTAATTCTCCCTCAATCCCCAGTGTTTGGGTAATAAAAGTGGCAGTAATTCCAGACTCCTGTCTTTCAAGCTACAGTTCAAACTTTGCACTCTCTAATATATCTTGTAGCAACAAAAAAATATATATTTTAAAAATAACATTGAGGCTGACAGAATAAAGTATTGCTTAGTACTACTGAGACAACAAAAACTGAGGATTAAGTAGACTGTAGCTTTGCAGTACGCCCATTCAAACCACGGAGATCTGGGAAATTCACCACACTTAAAAAGTCTTAAGCTTTACAAAGTTTGCTTTCAAACATTCAAATTTTCTTTAGATTGTCATTGTTTATTATGTTGCCTGACCCCTTCCAACTATGGCTGGAAGTACAGAGGCCACTTTCACAACAGTATCCATCTGGTAAGTACCAGAGGTAGACTTTGTCACTACTGCAGTCTCAAAAGACAGAGCCAATAGCAGAGCGCCTTTAACATCAGTGGCAGCCCTGTGGTGAGGAGCTGTGCTAGTGGGACTTCTGCAAAGGGAAAACATTAGTATGTGTTCAGTGTAGACAAGTTTAAAAGTTATATTTAAAAGCCAGTTTACATAATACATAATTTTCCTATGTATTCCAACATAGACTTTAAAGGAAACTAAAGGGTTAAGAAAATCAAAACTGACAGAAGATTTCACAGCTGAAACTAAAGTGTCTATCTCATTTGTCTTTCCAGTTGACAGTTTCCCTTCAAATACAAATATTCACAAACCTGGTTTGCTTTTTGGTTTAGACAAAATATTTGCATTGACAGAAGTCTGGGAAACTGTCTCTGACTGAGGCACTAATTCTGCAAGCAGAGCAACTCGGAATCCCCTTTCCTGCGGCTTTGTGCTTTATGACCACTCCAGCCTAGTAAGGCTGGAGCTCAGATCAAACTTCTCAGGCCGTTTTTTCCATTGTATTTGACTCTCTGGTGTCCAACAGAGTTAGTATCAAACGAAATTCTTTTCTTCAGAAGTAGCAGTTAAGTTGGGTCTTTGTTCTGTGATAAGCTACCTATTTGCACACAATCAGAGGGAGATAATCTTTTTCAGATTTCCAAGTGAATAACATGACTGGAGGACTCTCAGCCTTCTTTTCTGGGGGAAGGGTGAGGGGTACTTTGAAGACAAAAATGTGAGTTCAAGTCTACAGCAGGTGGACATTTTTGTCCATTTCTTTTTCAAAGAGAAAAACATGATTCCAATGGAACTGGTACAAAAAGGGCTAAACCAAGAAGTTTAACTAGGACCCCTGCTCTGCTGCTGAACACACAAATGCTGACAATGAACCATCAATACATGTAACAAATTTGGTCTAAATATTTGCAAGACCAAAGGAACCACATTTATATGTTCAATTTTGCAACCATAATTTAATTTCTAGGCCTTTTAATTGCGAAAACATCATTTCACAATGTTTCAGCATACATTTTGATGTTTGCCATCTGAAGGGAGGATGCTAAATTATTCCAAATTCTTAGACCAAAGAATAAACAGAGCAGAAACACAATTTGTGCTTGAATTTTCAATTTCAGTAACCCAAGATACTATAAATACAGAAGTCACTCACTTCTAGCATACCCAAAGACAAGTGATCTAATTAAAAAAAAAAAGACACCAAGTACTTTCAGTGCAAAACTGTGCACACCAGTTATTACATTAATAGGAAAACATACAAAGGTGTACACACAAGATCCCCACTCAATATGCTTTTTAAAAAAAATATTACTTACAAAGAACGATGGACCACCTCTGGACTGGTCCTGCATGCTTTTTATATGGTTCTTAATAATATACCAAATTGTTCAGACTAAAACAGACACACATCCCAACCACTATGCAGAAAAAACTTTAGGACACAGTATTTCATAAAGTACATCTAACTCAAATGATGAGGGGTTAGAACACACAACTCATGAGAAGAGGCTGGGAGAACTGGGCTTGTTTAGTGGAAAAGAATTCCCAAAGGCCTTGGAAGAACCTAACAGCCTTCCAGAATCTGAAAGGAAGCTACCCAGAAGACTCTTTACTGAAGAGCACAGGGGGAAGAAAAGAAACAATGGTTATAAGGTGAAGTAAGGGCAGTTCAGACTTGAAATGGAGAAAATTTTTCAGTATAAGGATAGTTAAACTTTGAGCAGGTTGCCCAGAAAGGCTTGTGGAATCTTCACCCTTGTAGGTTTTCACAATCCAGCTGGACAAAACCTTAAGCAAACTGCTCTGAACTCTGTGTTTATTCTGCTTTGAACAGGAGACTGATGGGTCAACAGACCTCCTGAGGCCCACTCCGGCAGGAACAAGTCTGAAATTCAGACCAAAATCAAGCCTATTAGCTGTGTGTTTTAGAATACTTGATTAAAGTATCCTGCTGCACATGTATTTTAATACAATATGCTTCCTTTAACTAAACTATTTCATTTCAACCACGGCAAATATTTCTCTTCCTTACATTTTTTGAAACATCTTAAACTTATGAAAAGATGTCATTTGAGTAAAGGTTTAGTGCCAATAGCTTATTTAGGACATCAAACTTATATTTATTACATTTTTTTAACTCTCTATCAGCATTAAAAAGAAACAGAGATGAGCCAGCAGTGAGGAAACACTGAAACCAAACAGGATTTATTTTATATATTAATACATTTCTTATGCTACATCTTTTCTAGCTCTAAGTGTTTTCAAGATTCATGTTCTGGGGGAAAATAGAAAATGCACCATTAGCTATTAATTAACTCTCTATTGGTGTGAAATCACCTTCAATTTGTAGTTGTGAGCTCATAGCTCTAAATTTGCATTTTATGTCTGCATTCTGATTCAGGAAATTCTTTGGTATCTTTGCTAGTACACTTGGAATATTGTTAGTTTTCACGACTGCAGACACACGAAATAGTTGTACAAAGGATCTTAAACTGTAGTACTTAATTCGAGCACATGTACTGAATTTGAGTAAAAAAGTTTTGGACAAGCATCACAGCTGGTAACTATTCTCAAATTTTAAACCCATTTTAAAGCCAAAATTTAAGATATAGCTTTACCAAAAAAAGGAATCAAAATTCTTTCCCCATATCTAAATGATATCACTAAATCCATAAAAGAAAGATTAGTGTGTAAAATTAATTTTCTCTGTTATTCTTTCAAAGTAATCCTGAAACATGAAACAGGACCCCTGTAAACATTTGTAATGAATAATAGATTTATCAGTTTGCTCCCTGAAGGCCACTGAATTTTGATTCCATGTCTTTGTAACTTGTACCAGTCAATGCTGTACTTCAGAACACACAACGAAAAAGGTCTGCCTCTTACAGTTCCAAGACTGAAAATAGATCAGCTTCTTTCTCAGGTCATGTCCATCCCATATCCTGCATTTTGAAAACACCCTGACAAATAACGTAGAACTGAAGACCACAACTGAACCTCTTTAAATTGGGTTGCCAAAAGGCATGTAAAATGTATCTGAGATTTAATTCACCTACACTGAAAACAGTTTATTCTGGAACTAGATCTAACGTATCTCCCCAGAACAGATTGGAAGGATTAGACTTATGCAAAGCTTTTCTTTTTTTCTCCGCTGCAGACAACTGTACAAACATAATACACTTAATCTGTAAAAATGTTAATTCCTAAAATTCTGAACATAGATAGAATGGCACAAATGAAAATGGAACTCCACAGGTCACCCGGTGTTAAAATCCATAGTCAAGTAAAAACAACAAAGGAATCTGTCATTGGATCCACTCAGGTATATCAATCATACAAATGTGAATCCCTCTACAAAGACCAAACTGACCGTATCTCAAGTGTTCATGGTACCAGACATACTTCTTGCAATCGACACAGGATAGTCTAAAAGTGTGCCTCTAGACTCCTGTCTTTGCACCCTCTCTAAACATTATATTATAAAACTTCAACCACACCCACCTATGATGTCACTGCCATTACACAACCTGTCCCCCTCCATGCCTGTCTGCTTATGCAACTGGGCCCGGCCTGCTGGGAACTGTCTTGGTGACACTTAAGACTGAAAATAGGTCTCTCTCAGAAAACAAGGTTAAATACAGCAAGAGAATTTCTCTTGTCCATGCACACCGATTACTAAATACAAAACAAAACAAAGCCCACAAACTCTTCTGTAAACAAGTTCCACGAAAACATATGAGGAAGAAGAAAAAAAAAGACACGAAGCAGCCCACGCTGAACGCTTGTCCATGCCTCTGAAGTGTACCCCGCCACCAGGCTTGACGCTCAACTGAGGTTTGAGCAGCCACGCGTCCCGTCACCGGTCCCTCCACTCCACCAGACGATGGGGAGGTTCCCTGAATCCCCTCAGCAAACTCGAGAAAACTTCGGATGCTCTTTATCGGTCCATTTCGATCACTGGCGGCCTCCGCAGCAGGGGAGAGAGGCTGAATAGGCGAGAGGCGCACACCCACCTACTCCAACACACTTCCAGCCCCTCCGAGCCTGCCGTGCCTTACTATCAGCTCGTCCCGGTCCCGCCGGGACAAGGGCGGGGAGCGAGGCATAAGTCCGCGTCTTAGGCCCGCGGGATCGGGCGGAGGACGAGCCTGCTCCCCACAAGCCTTACCTGCTCGCAGAGCCTGGCTGGCGGCGCCCTGTGCCTCTCGGAAGCGGCCCTGGGCCAGCAGTTCCTCCAGCCGGCTGCCGGTCCTCGCCCTCTCGCACTCGCCCGGGAACCACTTCTCCGCCAGCTGGCTGAGGACGACGCTGGTCCGCAGTGGGGCAGCGGCCGTGCTGGTGCCCCCCGCCGGCAGTAACCAGTCCCGGCAGCGGCGGCAGCGGGCCCGCAGCTCCCTCCGGAGACATCGGCGGCAGTAGGTGTGCCCGCACGGGACGGTGACCGGCTCGCTCAAGAACCTGCCGCAGCCGCAGCAGCGCAGCGGCCCCTCGGCCGCGCCCCCGCCCTCTGCCGCGGCCCCACGGTCCCGGCCCCAGCCCAGCCCCTGCCGCAAGCGGTAGTTCAGCACCAGGCAGTCCACGAAGGTCCCGAGGCGCTGGGGTCCGGCGAGGGGGCCGAGGCACAGCGACGCCAGGGACGCGCCCGCCGCTTCCTTCAGGCAGTTCCCGGGGACCAGCCTCTCGCCCAGCCGCGGTAGCAGCTCCCGCTCTCCATCCGCCTCCTGGCCCGGGCCCCCGCTGCCGCCCGGCTCCGGCGACACTTCCAAGTTCACGGCCAGGGGAGAGAACGCCATCGGCTGCCCGGCTCCGGCGAGGGGGGTGTGGCGCTGCCGCTCCGGCCGCCAGGCTGGGCTCGGCTCCGCGCGCGGCGCTGAGGCACTGTCGGCGCGGGGAGGAGAGGGAGGAGGAGAAAGCAAAGCACCCGCGCGGGCGGGCGGGAGCGCGAGGTGTGTGTCAGGGGGGGAATCACGTGCGCGCCTTCGCGCGCGCGAGCCGGGGCCACGGTCTCCCCGCCCCGCAAGAAGAGGGGGGGGGGGAGGGAGGAGGTGCGCGCCCAACGCTGCCCCCCTTTCAAACCTCTCCGTCGCGCGCCCTCGCCCCGCGCCGCTTACATAAAGTGCTACGTCAGCTGACCGCCGGGCCGGGCGGCCATTGGCGGCGGGCGACGCCACGGAGGGGCGGGGCAGGGGGCGGGCGCCAGAGGGAAGGAGGTTACAAAACATCGCTCCACGCGCGCACCGCCATGAGGCGGGGTCGGCGCCGGGCGTGAGTCACGTGGGGGGTGGGCGGGGGAGCGTCGTTCCGTCCGCGGCCCGCCCGTCACTCGGAAAGGAACTCTGGGCGAAGCCCGCCCGGCCCAGGGGCTGGGGGACATCGCGGCGCGGCGGGCAGGGAGCGCCTTAGCCGGACCGGGGGGTGGGAGGGGAGGGTGGTTCGTCGGGGAAGAGGGACAGGCCCGCGGGCTCCGGGCTGGCTCCTGGGAGCGGCTGCTCTGGTGAGGGCGGCCGCGGGGGCCGGGCGTTATCAGCGCTGCCGGGGCTGGGAGGCGATAGGAGACGGGCGAGGCAGCCGAACGCGGAAGGACGGAGCCCCCGGGGCGAGGAGAGGGGTCTGTGGCGAGCGGCTTGGGCGGGACGGGGATCTGGAGCGGCCTCGGGAGGTTCCACCTGGCGGTGCCTGCCGGGCAGCCCCTGCGCGGCCGCCCTCCCCGCGATTGGTCCTCGCACCCGTCCCCGGCCGCTGGGGCTGGCCCCTCTGCCTTCTGTGTTGGCTTTTTAATAGATGGCACGATAAGATAAAGGTTACAAGGCGAAGAAAAACCTCTTTGTCCTTCGGGTTTATGTATTTCCCCCCTCTTTTCTTGAATGTTTCCAGCACTTCGTGTAGCGTGCCCGTAGGATGGAGTCCGATGCTTTCATTATTAGACGCGCTCTATGCCGGCACAGCCGGCTGGTGTGCAAGCCTCGTATGTTCTTCAAGGGTAAAGTAGTAAGTCGAGCGCTTTGGGGGAAGTACCTCATTTGTTTTACCTAAACTAAATAGTAGTCACAGTGGGGGAAATGTTTAGGGTCCCCACATGTATGTTAGCCTCTAATGAAAGCTTGAGGTCTATTGCATAAGTGTTGTGTATTTACAGTTGCTACGATGCTTTTTTTTGTTGTTAGAAGGCTGTCATAAATCCAGAAGTCGTAGATGAATATAACAAGTCTTCTAGAACCTTCCAGGCAAGGCTTACACATCAGGAAAATTAATTTATCGTCTTACGAAAGGAACAAAGCTATATTTATCTTCAGCTGTATTTCATATATGACAGGCTGGAAGATTATACTGAAAGTTATTAAGAGGGCTATAGGCAAAAATGCCATGACTGGAAATAGCCAGACTTACCTAGATTTATATCTAGGTGTTTTGTGTGAACTCAGCTGCTCTAAACTACACCCTTTACAGTGACTTTCAGGTTCCTAAAGTCAAAGAGAAAATGTTATGATGTTATGATAATTGAAGTATGAGGGAGAACATGGGCATATTTTAAACACAGATAGGAAAGACAGTCTCTTAGAGTAATTAATTTTTAAAAGGAACGAGTTAGGAAATGACAGTAGTATGAACTTGAATGGTGGCAGGATGAGGTAAAATGCTTTGAATTATTATGAATAGTTTTAATGGGGTTTGGATTCTGTTTTAGACATGTCAGGTGTGAGTAGATCCTTCACGAAGGATTCAGGCAGATAAGCAGAGAATTTGGACAGAAGTAAAACTGAAAGTACTGTGGGCCATCATTAAAGAGAACAGTAGGTAATTATGCATTTCAGATTACCCATGGAAGTGGAGAAGAAAAATAAAACAGGACAAAGCTCAAGGGTTTGTGGGACTTCCTTAAAAAGCTGGAGTTAGGGCTGTAAAGTTTTCCTCTGCAGGAACAATTAAAAACTACAAATGAAAAACCTGTTTCTTTCCATCATTGCCACACCCTATGATTCTTAAAGAAGTTTATATGTTAGCATTTACATTGATGATTCAAGCAGTATTGTAAACTGCAGTCAGCTTTTTTTCATAATTCCTGATGTATAGAAACAAAATACCCATGGCTTTGCCAGCCTTGGGGACTTAGAGCAGAAGAGTTGAGGTTTTTCCCATCGTCTTTCACTTCAAAGCAATTAAAAACAGTGAAAGAAGGGAGCTGGGATAGGATGGGTGAGGTAGGCAGCCTGACATTTTACACTAGAGAGAATCCTCTGGATATCAAGTCATTTTGGAGCCTGGCTGGGTTCAAGAAAAGTATAAAGAAGTTCATAGAAAAGGATTCATTACAGAACATTAGTAACCTGCTTCAGGAAATCCCTGAGACACAGATCTGGGAGATTATTTGAGGAGAAATCTGACTGTATTCACCTTGTCCTTATTCTACCAGGCCTAGTTGGATCTTGGTATTACACCATTTGGTCATTCTTGTATCTTTAAGCTACAGTTGATTCTTCAAGCTTTGATTTTGGTGTATTATTTCACCTTTACTATATTTAACGAAACAAGGAAAAACTAAGTTGACTAATCTTTTGCTGTGTTACCATCAGGATGTGATAGTTATGTAAGAGAGGGAAAAAAAAACCTCATGCAACTTTTTACTAGATTAGATAACACATGCTGCTCCACCACCACTCCATTAAAAATAGGGCATACACAAAAATCCATTCTTCCCCTCGTAGGGTCAGATAAATGAGTCAAAACAAACCCATGCTATTGCACACTTCACATAGGCCAAGGGACCTGCTAAGTGCTGTGCCTTTGGTGTGGTGAGGTAGAAGTACGTTCTTTTCTTATGCCTTTTAAGCCATTGATTTTCTGTAAGCAACCCAATTAAACATGAGATAACAATAAAATAATGTTTTAAGTTGTGTTTGACCCTGCTGTAGGTGAATTATACACAAGTATTCTGATACAAGATCTTCAGAACTCAGCAGCAGTATAAACAAAATGAAGCAAAACTAACCCAGGGTAAGGGAGCAGGCAGTGGACCTAAAAATTAATACCTGCATACTGGAAATCTGGAGCTGAGCCCTGTTTTTACAGTCTCTCTTGGCTTATATCCCAAGAAAAAGTAGTTGACTTAAAGTAGTTACATCTAAGAGAAATGTGGTAATGGCTTTTCTGGCTGTTTTCCTTCTTTCTTGAAAGGTAGCTAGCAGTCTAGCTGTTGTAACTTTTGCCAAGATGTGTAGTGAAGGCAAAATAAAATGAATTAGAGAAAGATTAGATTATGCAAATAAGAGTCATACTCTTTAAAAAAAAAAAAGGGCCTAGTGTTCCTGAGAACTGTTTTACTGCAAAACTATTAACTTTTCTTCTAGAAAAAACAAAAAGCATTAAAAAAAAATCTGAAGCCACATTAATAAAGCAATTGTAGAATGTCTTTTGAAGACCTTAGCTGATGATGTTTGAGTCACTTCAGCCCTGGCTAAGAAATAATGAATCCTCAGAACCAGCTTGGTTTTGTTTTGTTTCAGTTTGTTGCTTAGTAGACTTTTGGGGCTTTAGTGAGATAGTTCCGGCAGGCAGGCTTTTGAATGGAAAAATGCTCAGCATCACTGCAGTAAAACAAACGCTAACCTTTGTTTGTGCAACGCAGTGTTGGGCAGAAGTTGGCTTTGAGTGATTTTTTTTTTTTAGGCATGACAGGCCACAAAGCTGCATTTGCAGCTTGGTCTCAAAAGTTAGCTAAGGTGAGCTGAACAGGGCTGGGCTGCTACCACCATCTCTGGTTTTTCAAGGGATCTCAGTTCCCTTTGAGAAAATTGAAGCTGTGGGTTCTCAGTGCTTTTGAAATAAGGCCCTTAGTAAATGATCTAATTACACTTGGCAATTATGTATGCACTAGTGAGTATTAAAAAAATCACCACAACTACCTATAGGATAAATGGTTAACTACATGTTAGAAAGATAAGGATCTCATTAAAAATAAAAAAGGAGGCAAAACATAATAGGATATAAAATACTTAACCAGGTAAAGACAGAGAGAGAGAGTTTATTGGCTAGATCCAATAAAGGACTTAAGTACCTAAAGCAGGATTTAGGGAGAATTCAGGTGCCTAAGTTCAAAAATGCAATCTGAGAAATCTCACACAGCTGCTGCCTAACCCAGGAAATGCTTAAAATCAGAAGACTCTTCCTCAATTTTAATTTGTGTCTCTAGGGTGTCTAGGATTTTACTTCTGTGCATGTTTGGTGTTCAGCAGCTAGAGCAGTTCAGCACCTGCTCCCCATTCAGCATTTACAGTCCTCAGCTTGAATGTCTGAGGACTGTCTTTTGTCTGTATTAGGCCACACCAAGCACATGTTCATGTTCAGAGTTTCTTAGTTTGGTGTCACTGCTTGCTTTTAACATGCAGGGTGGGGAGACTGAGTAGCTTTTTACTTAACAAGCTATCTAGATTACCGATATGAGTTGAAAGATTCAGTTTGGTTCTGTCTGAAAGTATTCAAATCCATCTCCCTCCAAGTAATCTATCTTAGAGTGACTGTATGAATTTAAGTTGTCTTGGGAGCATGAATTAGAGATGAAGATGTGTCACTCCCTGCTAAATGCCCTGTTCCTTCGGATAAATCGTAGAATCATTATGGTTGGAAAGGACCTCTAGGATCATCAAGTCCAAATCTCACACATTGTTTCTGTTCCTACAGACTACAGAATTTTTTGCTTCACAGTGACACAACTTTAACAGGAATGGAGCAAATAGCCCTGTTTTCAGTAGCCCTGTCTTGCTGGGTAGGATCACTT
The DNA here is from genome assembly GCA_013401335.1 of Brachypteracias leptosomus. Classification (NCBI taxonomy): domain Eukaryota; kingdom Metazoa; phylum Chordata; class Aves; order Coraciiformes; family Brachypteraciidae; genus Brachypteracias; species Brachypteracias leptosomus. Next base: position 193,127 of record VYZX01014734.1, read on the forward strand.
TTCTGCCATATGTCGACTTGAATCTTTTTTAATGGGGATGCACAGAACTAATAGGTTGCTATATGGAATCTAGAGCTCAAGTCTTACAAAGAGTGGCTGAGGGAACTGAGGTTGTTTAGCCTGGAGAAAAGGAGGCTCAGGGGAGACCTTATGTAGTCTCTACAGCTACCTGAAAGGAGGTTGTAATGAGGTGGGAGTCAGTCTGTTCTCCCATGTAGCAAGTGATAGAACAAGAGGAAACAGCCTCAAGTTGCATCAGGGAAGGTTTACATTGGATATTTGGAAAAATTTACTCACAGAAAGTGTTCTAAAGCACTGGAACAGGGTGCCCAGGGAAGTGGTGGAGTCACCATCCCTGGAGGCATTTAAGAGATGTATAGATGTGGTGCTGAGGGACATTGTTTAGTGGTGAACTGGCAGTGCTGGGTTAGCAGCTGGACTTGATTATCTTGAAGGTCTGTTCCAACCAGAACGATTTTATGATTCTATTCTATATGGAAGGCATTTATTTTCTTGCTTCCTTCTATTATCCTGGCTGTGATTTAACAGAATATTGCAAGCCCTGCTCCATTTTTTTAACAGATAATTGGATCCTACAGTTAAGAGGGGACTCTAGGCTGTGAATTGCAAGCACACTGTGGTGTCTGTGTCTTGGCCTGAGTTAAGTTTCTAAGGGGCTGTGATAACACTGCTGCGTTTCTTGCAGACTAGCATTAGACAGCCACAATGCCTCAGGATGGTACCAAACTTCACCATACATGCTGTATAGAACACGTGGGTATTTCATGTGGAGTTCTAGATTAGTTGCAGAGAAAGGAAAAACAGGAAACTGAAAACCAGTTTGCAATCACATATTTTTAAGCATCCAGTTAACTTGTTCCTTTGCTTGTACCAGGACTGAGTGTATCCCTTTCTAAAATGCTACACAGTTGTCACACTTAACATTGACATGTTTGGATATATATGGATATGTTTGTATGGCCATTAACAAGTGGAGTTTTGTAAACTTGGCAATTACACTTTAAAATTGTGGAAATACATTGGCTGCCCTAGAAACAGCAATGAGTGGAATCACTAATTTCCCTGTTTCCATGTTCATTGTATTTTTTTCTTTTCCCATATATGATGATATGTGGTCGTGCATTCCAAAAGATGGCTGAATGTTTCTAGAACTGCAGGACAAAAAACTTAAAAATGTGATCAAGAAGGTTTTATTTTAAAAAGTAGTTTAGCTCCAGATATGACATGAGTCATATTTGTCTTTTCTTTAGGAAGAGAATCTTTGGACTGATCGGACTTCTTCCTTCTGACATTGGTGCCTGGTAGGAGAGTCACATACAATCTACTGATTTATAAAATAGCTAAATATTCAGTGGAATATTTGATTTTATATTTTGGAATTATTCAAATAGTAATGCACTTAAAGCACGAAACACTAACTTGAAAGAGATACAGAGCTCTGAATAATTAGTTATTCTCAAAGTTAAAGCTTTTGCTACAGGACTGTAACTGAATAATGAACAAAAAACAGAATAATAGCTAAGGAAGTACTAAAAAGACTTTGAAGGATTTTTTTTTTTAATAATTGCTCACTAAAAGTGTGCAAAAAGCAAGGAAGTCAGCATTTTTTTTCCGTTTATCAGGATGTTTTCCTTCAGCTGAAAGTTGCTGCCTAACAGTTGTGCTGCATATACTGATTTCCCCCCCCCCCCCCGAGTGTTAATGTATTCACATGAAAGAAAAAGTACAAGCTGGTATTTTCAAAAGAGTGTATAGCAAAAGTAAAAGATAATGATTTGGAATATGTTCCCAGTCATGTTTTAATTCAATATTTAAAGAAAATTCATTTTGGTATCTGTTTATATATTCACTAATATTTTCTTATATGTCCCCATATATATATTCTCTAATATACCCCTTGCTATCAAGTTGGATGTTTTGCATCTACTTATGATCATCCTCAGAGATAAATTATATTGAGATATATTTAGTTTTGAATATATTTTGCCAAATAGAGTTCTCTTAATTTCTAATAATTAATGCTTGTTCATTCTTAAATAGAAAAAAGGGGGGGAAATTACAGTTGTTACATCATTTTTGCATTAAAAATATGCCTGTATTGTAAAATTAAACTAAGGGAGAAGGATGGAAAAAAGTTTGTTTGCTATCTAGCCTTTTGAAAAAACCCTTTCTTTTCTGGGTAATCAATAATAGATGTGGAATTAAATTTAGAGTTTCAGTCAGTTACAGCTTAAGAAATGCATATAGAAATCAGAAAATACTTTGCAGCCTACATATAGTGGTGGAGAAAAAAATGATTTATTATGACAGGACTGAACTTCAAGCTGGATTGGGGTATAATACTATTGACCATGGCTGTGAAGTACCTTTGCTTACAACCAGGCAGTGTACATCAGTGCAGCTAGTACTAGATAAATCACTGAGTTTCCAGATAGTTAATGGTAGTATGACCAGTCTAAACATTCAAAAGGAGTTGATATAGTTATAAAATTTGGATATTCTCATTCTTCTTAGATTAACTCTTCAGGATCAGAGGAGCAACTGTTCCTTGTCTATGATGTTTCTCCTTCACAGACTTCTATAGAGTTTGCACGTATATCTGCTTTTTCTGTACCTAATAAGCGTCCTTCCTTCAGAGGTTTTAGAGTGCTGGGCAACTATTTCCCATCAATGAGAACAGACCATACATGAATTTTCTTCAAAAAATATGAATAGTACTCTTCACTAAATGTAGTGTTACGTGAAAAAAATCAGAGATGGACAAACAGTGATTACTTTAATCAAGGTGACAGAAAACATTTATTTAATTAAATGGCCTAAATGGCCTAATTTACCTCTTAGCAACAAGATGAATGTTGCAATTTATTCTGACTATTCAATATCCCCTTTCTACTTTGGCTCATACTTACTTACTATTATTTATGCCCTGTTTGCTTCTTGTACATTAGTAGCACATCAGACAGCAGCACATTGTGCACTATAGGCTGGGGTATCCCAGCCACATCTTTTCAGCCTTTTCTACAAATATACTGCAGGAAGTTTACACCTTTATATCATTTCTGCCAAAGACAGCAGATGACAGGATTGAATTTGGAAACCAAATGTTTCTACTTTCTCAATAGAGCACAGGATCATACAGAAGAGAAGTAAGCACTCTCAAATTCTTCATTTCATCATGATTGTGTAGAGAACACTTCAGTCTTTCTCCTACCTTTGTCCTTCACCATACTTAGAAAACAAGATAAATGAGTACCTGGTCTTTGGCTGTTGTCCGCAAAAGATCTATGTAGAAATAAAAGAACACCTAATTTAATTTTATTTCCATTCCTGAAAAAGCAATAAAACTTTTTTCCCTGCAATGTACACTGGACATAAATTGATATTGTACAGATTTTTAGTCATATGAGTCTAGGCTGGTCACACTTTCTCACAGACGGCTCTGTAGCAGGTAGCACATCCCAAAGGGATTCTGACTGTCTTACATGTTCTGTCCTTGTCATACTATATATAAGTGTTACATTTTAGGGATTATTTTAATGATTTGTGTCCCTCAACTCCTGGTTGTCCAGGAAGGGTTTCACAAGAGCTGAAAGACTGTGATAAGGCCATATATATAGGCTCTGGAGCCCCCAAAGCAAGACAGACAGGGACCTGTTTGAGTGGGTCTAGAGGAGGGCCATGAAGATGATCAAAGGGCTGGAACATCTCTTCTACATGGACAGACTGAGTTGGGGTTGTTCAGCCTGGAGAAGAGAAGACTCTGGGGAGACCTCGTGGTCTTCCAGTATCTGAAGGGGACCTAAAAGAAAGCCGGGGAGGGACTTTTTACAAAGGCATGTAGTTAGAGGGTGAGAGATAATGGCTTTAAACTGGAAGAGGGTAGATTTAGATTAGATGTAAAGAAGTCTTTCCCTATGAGGATGGTGAGTCACTGAAACAGGTTGCCCAGGGAGGTTGTAGACGTCCCAATGCTGGATATATTCAAAGCCCCAGGTTGCATGGGGCTTTGAGCAACCGTGTCTAGTGTGAGGAGTCCCTGCACATCACAGGGAGGTTGGAACTAGATGATCTTTAAGGTCCCTTCTAACCCAAACCATTCTATGATTCTATATGAGAGTATTTTTTAAATGACATAATATAATTTATCTTCAAACTAAAAAAGTAATACTTTAAATGAGCAGCTTATCATGCTGGTTTTCAGGGGTGTGCTGGCATGCTGGATCTGTTTCATATTTATGTTTTCTTGGGCTGGTGTTGGTGGATCACCTGAGAGCCTCACCTCCCATCCAGCTGGTGCCTGTCTTTCATTTCAGAGCTGAAAACCTGACAAGCTGTTGTCATTATTTTCCTTTGTGACACATTGCAAAGCTTTCTTGTTGCAAAGTACTTGGTTTCTGTCCTGGGCCTCTCAACTGTGGAGATTTGACGTGTGGCTCACTGTGTCAGGTTTCATCACTTCCTCTAATATTTCATCCTCCTGCTGGTACTGCTTTAATGTCCCAATTCCTGGCCATAAATCTAAGAGAAAAGTTAACTATGTGGACTGGATAAAAATATTATTAAATGCAGAAATAGAAGGTGCAACATGTTTTTCTTTATTGAATTTTAGCACTTATTTTTTAATAAAATTACTCTCTGAGGTTCTTCTTTTGGTACCTGGATTACCTTGATAAAAATGATGAGTGGAATACTCTGATGTTTACAGCGCTAGTGTCTGGGCACTAACAGACTCCCACAATTCTTGACTTCTGCAACATCATTAATAAAATTTAATAGTCAAACCAGTAGTTGATTCCAGGCTTAAAAGCAGGTTATACTGATTGCAGGGTTGATATATATATTAAGGCAGAGTAGCTAAGTTAAGTAAACTATTTCGATTAAGTAAACAATAATACATCAGAATGAAAGATTTCCAAATAAACTGTATGCCGATAGATTACAGTTTATCAGAGTCTGCATGTCAAGAATGGTGAAATGTGAGCAGAGAAGGTGGCAGACTGTAGTCTGATTTATCCAGATGGCTTTCTCATTGAAAAAGGCTTACATCATAAGAGAAATGTCAGGTATTTGAAGAGGGAGATTTAGGAAGAATAAATAATTATTGGGAAGGAAGTGGAAGCAAAAGGGAAAATATTTAATTTACATTTTCTGAAGACGTACTGCACATCCTTTTAATTATATTTACACTAGTGGGACTGAGTTGTTCCTCTTCTCCCTGAAAGCACCTCTTTCCAGCTGGTGTAAAGTTGACAAGTCATGGATGTGGCTACTTTCCTAGTTTCTGGTGTCACCCAATGCAAAATATAGGTTGTGTTCACATTGTACCATAGCTCAGATTTCCCTGTGTCCACAATGTTTTGGGACCACAATGATACTGGAAGGAACCTCTGATCCTTCCTTTGCTGGCCTGAGCAGAAGAATATGAAAAATAACATATGCCAGTGAATGTGAAACAAGTCTTCAGTCTTGGTACTGCTGCCTTTTGAGACAGTGACTACCTTCCTGTAGATCTTGATAGAAAGCCATAATGCTTTTACCAATTTTTACTGCAAGTAACACTTTTTCCCCAGAATGACTGCTTTAAGAAATCTTGCTTTAAAATTATCATTTGCTTTAAAATTACCACTTGTACAGCGTCATTGTCTTATGACGTTCCAGTCAGTTATTTTTTTGAAAATTTTTTGCTTTTAGAATACTAGATTTTACCTTAGATTCCACTGTTATTACCAACTGCATACTTCATTCCTACAATCTCCTGTCATTATCATATTAAAATTAAAATATATATATGAAATATATGTATGTACTGTGAACAAAGTATTTGCATCCTTTTTAAAAAGTTTGTATTAGCTTCTGTAAGGCTTAGTGTTTTCTGAATCAAAAATTAGGTATAGTTTTAAATGAAGAGAGTAATAAGTGCTCTTAAATGTAAAAAAAAAAATAAATAGTGAAATAGTGGTTTCTCCCCTGTTTGTACTTTTGTCTGTAAAAGTGGTACAGTGTCCTTTTCTGCATTCCAAAATTTTCAGTAGTTTATCTTCCCTGCGATCAGCAGGCAGCAGGCTGTGCATGGTCCTATTTTAGAAAGGCTTGCCCCTTTTTGGTTATTTGAGCTATTATAGGCTTTCCTTACAAGTAAACAGCTCAATTCATCATTTCTACTGCCAAACAAAGGATGTTCGCATGAGAACTCCTTGCTGTGCTTTTAGATACAGGGAAGGACACGCAGGTGGTGGCATCACTGGTACCAAGTGGGAGCTGGCGGGTGCAGCACGCTGGCCTAGTTTGCCCTGTGGCCAGGAAATGTGTGCTACACAGCTCATGCGTGAAGGCCAAATGGGGTGTGTAGCACAGGCCTGGTGGACCTACTCAGTTTAACTGCTGTGTGGTTCACTACCTCCCTGATGTACAGTGCTCTTCTGGTCAGGATCACTGCTGCGTATTACAGGTTAAAGGAAAGAAAAGGGTATTTTGAACTATTTATAATGTGTATGAGCTTCCCTGCAAAAAATTCAGCATTAGTTTCATTAGTATTAGTCATGCACACCTGAATTCCTGCTTTAGCCGGTATTACAAACTGCCAGGACCACCCTATCAAAATATACATACTGCTTTAAGAAGCTATTTCTCCTGTTTCTCCTGCAGCAGAGATGCCATCTTGTAGTTTCACTACTTGGCTCTTGAAGTTAGGAGCAGGTCCTATGAAAAAAAGTCTCTGAAAATGCTCAAGAGCAACTAAAAATTATTTGTGAAGCAAATTCATGATACTTATAAAAAATTCCATTGTTATTCATGGAAGGTGTTAGTGCTGAATGAAATTAGGAAGCTGTTTTTCTAAAGCAGTGTCCAATTTTTTAATTTCATTTCAGATAGAAGGTATTTTTTTCATTTTTGCCCACTCAATCAAGATACAGACAGATGGACACACAAACAAAAATCCCCAAAACTGATTTTCCATCTATTTATTTATTAACAACTGACCTAACATGCTTTATTTCATGTAAATTCAACTCTCAGCATTTTCCATTTTAGGTCAGTACCACATGGGAAATTTAGAGGGGCTTGATGTGTCTGTTCTGCTGTACAGGATAGATTCTCTGGCCAGAATGTACTTCTCATGATGCAGAAGAAAACCCGTGGATCTCCAGGCAGATGTTTTTTGCCTGCAGGCCTGGCCCTTAGAAGGAATGGAAGTTTGAATTCCTGCTTAACTTGGTAAATGTGCTGAGTTGGAGATATATTCAGTGTTTAATAAACTAGTTGGGAGGAATGTTTCAGATGAGATGGAGAAAGCTAGACATGATAGTTTGAAATTATGTTTAGTTTTCCCACTAGAAAATTGGCAGTTAACAACTGTGTTATTTGTCAGAAAATCTTTCAAGCAAGAAACTGAAGTCAACTCTATTTGCACAAAACTAATGGTCTAAGATTTTAAACAATTTTCTAATTACTTCCCATCATACATAATGCATCCCAGAAGCAATATATGTTTGGATGTAAAAAAAAAAACCTTTTAGGAAAGTGAAGATAAAGAAGAAAGTAGAGATAGTTGCCAACCTTTCAAATAATTATTTAGTATGATGAATTCAGTACTGAATTTTTTGAAACTGCATTTTTTTATTGAGGAGATTCAGTTTTCAGCAGAGCAGTGTAGTCGTTGAAAACAACAGAATGAACAAATTTTTAGTAACAGGGAGCAACAGATTCATTTTTTAACCAATTTCATTCCATTATGCATAACTGTTTCAATCAGGAGAAATGTTAATAAATAAGTGCAACTTTATATCCAATTCTATCTAGAGTTTGAATTTCCTGACTACCGTGGAACAGTTTCCATACTTGATTCGCACAGTCCCCATGGAAGACAGCTGAGTTCTGGGTCACCAAAGCTTCCTTCATATTAGAGATTGTGGGCATTTCAGGTGTTAGGCAAAAATACAGAATCCTTTATGTTCACATAGGAAAGTACTCCTGCAGTTGTACTTGCTTGTAAGCTACTGACTTTTGTCCTTACACACTCCATCCTTTGGTGGCTTCCAGTTGTGTTGGATCAGAGCAGAATGGGATGAGATAGCACTAGGAGTCCCTGTGCACTGCTTTGTTCCTTTTGCTCTCCTCTTACCTCAACTGTTGTATCTGCACAAATGCTAGGACAATTAAATTCCTGGTGTGACCACAAACTACCAGTTGGTTTTGCACTGGAGAAGTTTCCATGGAAGACTGTCTTTGAGCATAGACGCCAAGGGTATTAGGTTGCTGGGAACAGTCACTGTCTCTTCTGTCTGTGCCAGAGCTGCAGCCTGTAGTCCCTCTTGCTGCTTTGCTGATGTTAAGGGGAGAAAGTATTGGAAAGCACAGAATGGTAGTTGCTGTGGAGTCATCAGTGGTTCTTCCCAGCCATCAATTTCATACTCTCTTCCTTTTCCTCCTACTTTATGGATCATGCAGTTACAGAAGTAAAATTTGTTTTCTGGGAGTTTGCTCTGGCTTTCTAGGCACAGCTCATTTTCTCACCCACCCTCCACCCCTTTTATATGACAAGCCCTTTCTGTTTTCTGGAACCTCAAACAGTATAGAAGTGTTATGAGATAGATCTGTTTTTTAGGGAAAAACTGCTTGCAGGAGTAATAGTAGGAAGTGCTTATGTAGGAGTATGGTGGGAATTTAAATTTATTTTGACACACTAGTGATTGACAGTGAATGATGTTTGGAGTGAACTTTTGTACAGCTGAAGTGGAGTTACGCTGGTGGTTTTGCAACAGTGGAGCTTTCCAAATACTTCCCCAATATATGTAAATTTACAAGGTGACACCACTGCAAAGGAGTGACAGAACAAGAGGCCATGGTCACAAACTGAAATACTTAAAAATAAGAAAAATGCTCTTTACTGTGAGGGTGGTCAAACTCTGGAACAGGTTGTCCAGAGAGCTTGTGGAGTCTTCATCCTTGGAAATACTAAAAACCTGAGTGGATATGGCCTGAACAACCTGCTCTAATTCACCCTCCATTGAGCAGAGGCTGGACCAAAGACCTCCAGCAGCCCCTTTCAGTCTCAACCAATCTGTTATTTTGTTGTAAGAAAAGCATGCAATAAGCCTTTTATAAGTGACATGGTGATTCTCTGGAGTATTGTTCTGGCTTCCCACAGTTTGTGGTTCAGAGCCTTCCTAATATATTTTGTTGTCGTTTTATTGACCTTTAATTATTATGAAGGATGTAAGTGTAAATTACACATCCAAAAAACCAGACACCAAAATCATTGTTAATGAATAGTTCCAGTTGCATAGTCACTAATTAGAAACAGATCTTGGTTTCTTTGATGTCTGTAGTTAAAACTTCTATTGGCTTCCTGGGGATAGGGATTTATCATAGAACACATTGGGTTGGAAGGGACCTTCCAAGGTCATCTAGTCCACCCCCCCCTGCAGTCAGCAGAGACGTCTCTTACTAGATCAGGTTGCTCAGAGCCCCATCAAGCCTGGCCTTAAATGTCTCTGGGAATTGGGCCTCCACTACCTCTCTGGGCAACCTGTTCTGATGTTCCACCACCCTCGTAGTAAAGAACTTCTTCCTAATGTCTAATCTAAATCTAGCCTTCTGTAGTTTAAAACTATTGCCCCTTGTCCTATATCTACATGCCCTTGTCATTTACATTTTATATCTGACGTAAAATATGAACTAAGGCAAAGTGAGCAGGTTAGTTATATATTTAAGTATTCTATAAACCCAAAACCTATGATAATAGGAAGTTAAGTTACTTCAGTCTCCAAGCCTCAAGCAGCTATCTCTGGTCTGCTGTTTGCATAGTCTTGTAAGTGCTGTGCACCAGCTATGTGCAGTACTTGCTGGCATGATGGTCTGTCTGTTTGGCAGGAAGGAATTGCTGGGAAGCTTCATTATTCTGTAGAAAGGCTTTTAAATGTGTAGAAGCAGCCTGGGAGCATGCGCTGGAGGAATGGGCCCTTTTATAATGACAAGCCACACTCTACTTTGCTGTACAAAGAAATCTCTTGATTTCTGATGCTTGAGAGTGGAAAATAACTATTCTCCTGTTTGATAAATGAAACTCCTTGTCTCCAAAGCAAGCATATAAGTAATAGAATAAACATATTTTCTCACTGAAGGGATAGTTTCAGGAAAAGAGGATTAAAATTCTTGGAAAATCAGTGAGGCAGCTACAAGTGTCAGGTGATTATATGGCCTTATGTAAGTGCAGTGTTTGGTGTCTGGCCAAGTACTTGTAAAACTTATAGGGCAACTTCTGTTCACATTTAGGCCAGCATAAATCTGAAAGCACTTAAAATCAGAAAGCAGTGTTTTCTCCTCAGTTAGAGCTGTTTGTGTGTTTTTTAAAAGGAAAAAAAGTATCAAAAGACGTTTCTTCACTACAGGGAATTCCTAAAGGGGATGATGTGGTTAAAAGAGGGGCTTGCAAGAATTGAATTTTATTCCTGACACTTCTAGATCTCCTGTACTGTCTAGGGCAAGATATCTTTTGTGGGTCAGTTTCTGTCTTAGCCATAGCAAATGTATTATGTTTGTATATATCTGATATTCAAACAATATAGTGTGTGTGGGGGGGGTTGCTAGGTACTTTATCTATTTGTTGTATGGCAGTGTATACAAACCATTTTGTTTGTTACTGGGTTTTTTTCATGAGGAAAGACTAGTTGGAACTAAGTGGGAGAAAATCTTTTTAAGTGTTTTTTTTTTTTTTTTAAATTTTACTCCCATTTATTCTAGTAGTACAGGTGATAATAAACTGCTTCTGAAGTTTGCTTAAGTAATTCATTTGTATTGTTTGGTAAATTTCTTAAATGTGTAATAATCTTGGAAAGGCTGGAGTTTTTCCAAGATAGCATCCAGAATGCAAGTTGTGTTCAATAATGTTATTTTCCTTGCATATCCACTCCTGAGCTTGTAGGAGGTGATCCTTGAATATTAACCAGCTTTCTTGGGCCTCTCTTTCCTCCAGAGCTTTATCCCATGGTACTCTACAAACAGGTCCCTGAAGAGGCCAAAGTCTGCTCCCCTGAAGTCCAGAGCAGTGAGCTTGCTGCGCACCCTCCTTGCTGCTCTAAGGATCTTGAACTCCACCATTCATGGTCACTGCAGCTAAGGCTACCCTTGAGCTTCACGTTCCCCATCAGCCCTTGTTGATGAGAACAAGGTCTAGCATAGCACCTCTCCTTGTTAGTTCCTCTATCACTTGGAGAAGGAAGCTACCATCAACACATTCCAGGATCCTCCTGGATTGCTTATACCCTGCTGTGTTGCCTCTCCAATAGGTATCGGGGTGATTGAAGTCCCCCACAAGGACTAGGGCTTGTCAATGTGAGGCTGCTACTATCTTGTCTATAGAGGGCCTCATTTGCTCGGTCTTCCTGGTCAAGTGGCCTGTAGCAAACCCCCACTGTAATGTCATCCATCTGTTCCCTTCCTTGAATTGGGACCTGTAAGGTCTCAGTCAGCTCCCCATCTATCCCAAGGCAGAGCTCCGTGCACTCCAGCTGGTCACTGACACAGAAGGTGACACCCTCTCCTCATCTCCCCTGCCTGTCCTTCCTGAAGAGCCTGTATCCTTCCATTCCAACATTCCAGTCATAGGAGCCATCCTCCCACCAAGTTTCCATGATGCCAATAAGATCGTAGCCCAGGAGGCATGTGCACATCTCTAACTCTTGTTTATTCCTCATGCTACATACATTTGCATAGAGGCATTTAAGTCGTGGGTTCTGTCCCACCCCCTCCCTCCACAAAGCTGACTTATTGGCTGGAGTGGTTGGAGTTCCTTTGTGCTGCACTTGGGTGCTCTCCTGCTGACCTATGATCCCTCTTCAGGCTCTGGGTATCTATTGCTGGCACTGGCTTCCAACTGGTAGCAGTGGAATGGGTTGAGGTTCCCCTCTCCAGCAACTTTAGTTTAAAGCCTTCTTCACCAGCTTGGCAAGCCTATGACTGATGATCCTTCTTTCAAAAGAGATTTATGAAATGATTTTCAAACAGAAGCATAAAATGTTTTCAGATTACAACAGGATGAAAGATGTCGCAAAGATCTCAGGAAAGGAAGTCAGAATAGTCAAGAACGTATCTGGAAATGTGTTAGCTTTTACTGAAAGTGCAAATTTGGACATCAGAGAAGTCCTGGAATGCCTACCAGGCTGTATTCTCTGTCCCCACTAGGCTTTTAGCACTGTAGTGCCCACCAGGCAGCATTAGATGAATCATCATGAGAACCAAACAAGATAACTTTACTTGAGAGAATACAGAATATGAACCCTTGCAGATACAATCCAACTGCCATCTGTATGTTTTTCTGATGAATGGCATCATCCTATCTTTTTGTGCCAAATGAGTAAACTATTTTCACCATACAAATACTGTCTACTCCAGCATGTATTACATGCAAACTACCAAGCAGAAATTTCAGGGTGATCTTTGCAATGTGAATTCACTCTGCCAGTTGGAAACCTATCCAAGGAGTTCTGGTTAGAAAACTGATGCCAAAAGAAGTGTAGGGCTGTGATGGATGATTGGGTAATCAAACCCACTCAGCTTTCCAGGAGCTTATAAAATGCAACTGTGTTCATCACTGCCAAATTAGTAAGTATGCATTAGCAACCAGTTGACTCAATTACAGAGAGATGTACAAGCTGAAAATGTCTAACAAAGAAAAGAATGATGGCAAATAGGAAGGTGGTTTGCAAGAGCATTTCGATGAAGAATTGAAAGAGAATAAAGAGAGGAAATAGGATGTTGAGGTATTCTCTAGTGCTTTACAGGAACCTTACAGTACATTTAACATAGTTTCAGTAAGGAAAATAACATTATTGGTTTACAGTCTATTTAAGTAATATGAATATGTGTTCTATGCAGTAAGATCTCTTTTTAATCAATACCAAATCTTTATAAAACATTTTTTTTCATAATAAAATAGTTATCATAGCTAAACTACCCCTTAAAGAAAGTTTTTGTATTAGCAAAGCCTAGGGATCTGTATTCTCCAAAAGCATTCACTAGCTCAGATGTAGCAACTTTTAAGGTCTTGAATTCTGGCTCATTGAATGGTGTTTCTTTGTGCAGTCTGTCTTCCCATATTATAAAGCCTACTCAGACACTTCCCAAAGCCTCTATGCAAATCCACAATTTCTGGCAGCTCATGTTTATGCCATGATAATGTGGTTTCAGTGGAATAAAGTTAGTAATGGACCAATGGCTGCCTGAGTGAAGCTCTGTGGAAAGAGGAAAGTTATAGAACAGCTTCGACTTTCATATCAATTAGAGGAAGCTAATTTACTGCAAGAGAATACAGTCAGAGTTCACATTGTAAGATGAGATTGTAAGGGAAGCAATGTGACACGTTTAACGGGTGTTCTTCCTAGTCTTCGTCCTGTTTGGTTTTTCTTGTTCTTACACAGCACTGTTTAGTACTAAATGCTTTCAAAACCAGAGAATATCAAATGGTGTTAGCACAGTACCTCTTCATAACACTGGTAAGTGCAGCAGTGAAAAAAGCTGCCATTGCAGAGCAAGAAAAGTAAGATCTACCACAAAGAATACTTCCATTACACAGCTTTCAGCAATGTAGTGCAAAAGGACCTTCTGGAATTGTGTTGGTATGACCTCAGTCTTTGAAGACACAACTAGGATTTTGATTATGCTTGTAACAGTACATAATGCAAACAGTTACAAAAAGTTATGCTTTGTTTTATTATCCCTTTGTTTAAGATGTGTATTTATCTTGAATTCTGTGTATACCTTTCATCTCAATATATATTTAGTAAATCTTTTATGAAGCAGTGGAGGGTTTTTACCCCTGCTTTTGGATGGAACAAGCTACCATATGACAGCAACATGAGTTGTTAGGACAAGAAGTAAAGCGCAGTGTCTAGTTGATATTGCAGTGCAAAGATTTGAGGGACAAAAAAGACACCTTTCCATGAGATTCGCCTCTTGAAATTGTAATGGACATCTCTACTTTCCCAAGAACTCATTACAACTTTAAAAAGTTGTTAGGACAAGAATCTCAGTCTCATCTGAAGAATGCTCATTTCTGAAATACTATTTTAGTAGAAATATCACGGTTTGACACTGATTGAGTGAAGTATTAGAGATTACCTAATGAATTGCTTATGTCACTTCCTGCTGCACCTTAGGTTTACATGCCAGCTTCTTTAGTTGGGTATGTGACCAACTGTTTAACTCTGGGAACAATAAATAAGAAAACAAGAAGATTACAGGATATAAATTTAAAATGTACACAAAGTTTGAACAATTGAAATCTAATTAAATTTGGAATATTTCACCTTTATAACAAACAAAGTTAACATAAAGAATTTTTTAGTATCTCAGACTCGTAATGCAGTGATTTGAATCTTGAGGGAAGAAACTTTTTTAAGCATATCCTGATGCTATCTGCCAAACTCTGTTAAATGATTTACTGGGTGGTTTCAGGGCTCAGTTATTGTACAGTTCTTCAGAGTTAATATATCACTCTCTCATCTGGAATGGAATTACCAAGAAAATTGTTTCTCTTGATAGTTTCTTGGAAGCAGTAATCATTTTTTTGTGTCTCATGACATTTCAATTCCATGATGGTAATTTAAGTGTGTTTAATTTTTTTGAAGATCTTTAATAACTTTCACATCATTTCTTTGTTTGTATTTCACAAGAACCTCTAATATTACCAGTAGTATTTCTGTTTCTCTGTGTCATTCTTTGCCCTATTAATTACTTCATTGGCCCTTCCTTGTCATGGGAGAATCAGATGTCTCTTTCAAATTGGCCAATTTTAAAAAAATAAGTGAAATAAACTGGAATCAATTTGTTTAAACCTTTATTTGTCCTTGCAAATTTTAGCAAATAATTTCAATATATTCATCAGTGACCTGGATGAAGGGATAGAGTGTACCCTCAGCAAGTTTGCTGATGATACAGAACTGGGAGAAGTGGCTGACACGCCAGAAGGCTGTGCTGCCATCCGGTGTGACCTGGACAGGCTGGAAAGCTGGGCAGGGAGAAATTTAATGCAGTTCAACAAGGGCAAGTGTAAAGTACTGCATCTGGGGAAAACAACCCCATGTATCAGTACAAGTTGGGGGCTGATCTGTTGGAGAGCAGCTTTGGGGNCCTGAAATTGTCTTTTTTTTCCAACTACATCAGATGATCTTGTAGAACATAATATTTGCCCCACAAACCTTACCTACAAACCTGTCAAGACATATGCATTCACCAGGTCCATGGTATGACTAAAATATGGTGAAGGAGGAATGTGTATAAAATAACTAGTGATTCTGCAAGAGCTGATCCTGATTCTTCATTAAACCTGGGAGATGAGCAGGAGCTCACATCCAATAAGTCTCTGCTATACAGTCATGGAAAATTGGAAGAAGGGATCTTCTTGGGGCCCTGCGATCCCTCTCTCTGCCACGCAGGGCTGTGCTTTACAGCGAGTTGGAATTCAGCTTTTGAGATTTAAATGTCCTAGGATAAGAGTTGCAATATGTCTCCTTGAGAAACTGTTCCTTAGCAGAAGTCCAAACATGTAAGAAACTTTTTCCTGTTCTTCAGACTAAGAATTATCTACCTTATTTTTATTGAGTTCTTCTATTTTCCTGCCTAGAATTCTAAATATTATCTCTGCAGACATGTATGACCTAGCAATCAGCTAGTTGTTACTTAGCCAGTTGCCTTCTGACAGCATATTTGATGTCCAAAAAAGTCAAAGGAAAAACCATATTAGTTATTCTTTTTCTGCAAGTCATTTTCTGAAATAATTTTTGGTGAAAAAATTTTCAAAACAAACTTTTTGTAAAGCATAAAAGGCAGCAGCAAGAATTCATATTTTTAATTTTTGGTAACTTCTCCAAAATGTCTACCGTGTTGTTGACTCAGAGTAGCTTTCAGAGTAGGAGAACTGAATCTTAGCCATCATACTTACGTAAGAAAATTTTTTTTAAATAAGCAATTTGTTGATCTTCGGTCCTCTGACTGCCTAGTTCATCCTGACCATAGTCTTTGTAACCTTTGATTAAATAGTGCTACACAGAAGGAAGTCTACCTGTTAATGAAGCTTAGTTTACTTGTGCTGGAAATTAAATAGTGGCTGACTACTTTTCAAACCAAAATAGTGAATTGTGTTACAGCACTGGGAAGGTTGATACACAGAAGTACACCAAAGCACAACAAATAGATAAATAAGAAATCTCAAAATTCAAATTAAGTTATGATACATAGTAGCTTTGTTAATTCATCGCAAAACTATGTTACTCTTTTTTAACTTAATGAGCACATGAGTCTGTTCATCACATGCCTCTATAAATAAGCGTCTTTGCAGATGTTTTCTCTTTGTGGAAAATACTTTTTCTCCCTTCAGGGCGTTCTATGCTATTAAATCAAACTATGAATTTTCCTGCTTGTTGCAGAAGACATTTAGAACACTGTGGCAGGCATAGCACTGATATAACTTTAAAATACAAATTTTAAGAACTCTCTACAGATTGAGTAGTATAGCACTGATATATTTTATCTGGCAAAACTTTTTCATATAAAATAAAGAACTGTTTCCACATTATTTCAGTAGGTCATTGGTGCTATGTCTGGTTAATAAAAAATGATTGTCTAATTTCATTGATAGTGATATCTCTGTTAATACAATAAATACCATGAATTTCACTGACAGTTAAATGGTCTGGGTCACTTAGGATAATTTTTGTTATCCTAATTAATTATTAATTATTTGCCCACCCTATCCATAGTTCTTATATCTGCAACCCCACTTCTTTCATAGCATTTAGATTTACAATTATTCAGTTCAGATTTACAATCACTGTCTAATGTCAAATGTCATCTTGTCAGTGTTACCTCAACAAACCCATCTGTTATTGACTGGAGAAACTCTTCAATGAACAGAATAAACAAAATCAGAAAGCTATTTCTGAAGAGGCTTTATAAAACTTTAAAGAAGGAAAGATGAATGAGAAAAACAGGAGTTACTGTGTAGTTTAGGGGGAAAAAAAAGAATTCTAAATTACAATATACTCTGACATACTTCCATTTACAATATATTTCAATCTGAGATAATTCATTATTCCTGTCTTTTACAGTGAAATACTGAGATCACTTGGAAACTTATCAATTAGTAAAGAAAAATAATAGTTTTCTTTTGCATGCCTTGTTTAAATGTGGTACCTGCTGACTTCTCATCAGTGAAATTTTTCCTTTTTTTTTTAAAGTTAAAATGTCCAAATCTGGGTCTGCTGACTAGTTCATTCCTAGAGAGTTAAATATTACAAACCTGGAATGTCTTTTTTTTTCAGTCAAGGTTAGCCTGCACTGATGCTCATAAAGTTAAGCGGTTGTCACATTCTTTAAATATCCTCTCTTGCCTGGGCATAAGAAACATGCAGTACAGTTTGCATACGCTGTAAATTACTTCAGGCTCTTTCTAAAGAAAAGTTCCTTGGCATAGTTTCTAAGGCGCAGGTTTCCCTTAATAGAAGAACAGTGTAGGAAAATTAGGTACGAAACCACAACAAGTGGTAAAGAGCTGTAAAATTAGCTTTGTATTTTGTGAAATCCTTCCTTGGCTGATTCAGAGTGGATGTGGTGTAAAAAGACATTGTAAAAAAAGCCAAGGCTTTACAGAACCATAACAGAAGTCTTGACAGAGCAGTGTTCTAGCACTCCTTTGTATAGTGGCCAAGGATCTAGATGCCTTTTGCAAAGAAATAACCTGAGGTAGTGCTATGTCATCGTATAGCTTTTGATTCCAGTAGATGGCCTTGATTTGAATCAGTCACCACCAGAAGTAAAGGAAGGAATGTTGGGTATGTGTTTAGTTGTGATAAGTTATTAGTGTTCATGCAACACTAACATCCATCAGACACTCTGAAGGAATGGAATGCAGTGCTTCTGCTGCGAGGGTATGTTTATGTTGGATTAGCCTGTGCTGATGCTGAGTGATTTTCACCATTTTAATCATGCCACTAGAGTATCTCTTGTAGGTGAGCCACATTGCAGCCTTGCTGCTGTGGGCTGTGACTTCAGCACTTTTCACAAGTGGAAATGGTTTGCTTTCTGTATCTATAGTAACTAATTGCTGACATTTTCAATAAGTGCTGTGAATGGGCTGAGGGTGTATGAGTGTTATTATTATCTACTTTGTAACATGCCAGAAGGCAGTGTAGTATGTAGTACCTGAATTGGCTTAAGGCAAAACAGTTCATGATCTGAAATGCTCCAGCTGTGGCAGCAAAGATGTTCATGAAGTTTAATTTACTCTGACAGAAATAACTGTTAGTATGTATAGAGAGATCCTTAGGCATTATAATTTAACTTTCTCAATCTGAGTACAGATTGAGTGCAGTGGCTGTGTGGGCTATAATGCCCCCAACTCCTAGCACTTCCCTGCATGGTAGATATGCCTTTTAGTTGGTGATATAGTAATGGGCAGTTGAATTTGTGTTTTCTTCAAAACATTGCTTCTAATTAAATGTCTCATCTTCTCACTGGTGTCTAGCTCCGCTGAACTGTTTCTATTCAACTCATAAACATTCCTTGGCACATTACATGTACAGCACTAAGTGTAGTGGCAGTTACATATGCTGAATGATTACTCAACAACAGCGTCTTACCTTACCTTTTTGTGGAAGGCCAGAGGCTTTATGATTGTGAAATTCCATGTTGAACAGAGTTTCTTAGTGATAAACATAAATAAATTCATTTGAAAGCAAAGCTAAAGGTCAAGAATTTATCAGAAGGCAAAATCATGACATCATATTTCCAAACAGAATATTTTAAAACTTACTGAACTGCCACTGTCTGGCTTGTGCCGCTATGCTCCTTTCCTAGCACCCAGCCATCTGAGCTTAAGGACTGTTGATCTCCTCCTGTTGTTTCTTTTACTACCGTCTCCTTTGGTAGGGGTAAAACACAAATGCACTTGGGAGTAAAAACCATGGGAGAATTAGCGATATTGGAATCAATATTACTTTGTTGGTATCTTTGCACCTTTTCAAGTGAAAGTAATTATCTGTCTCTCAACTCCATGTTTCTTGTCACCTTCTTTCTGTCACCACTTTGCAACATATATTTTGCAATTATAGCCCATTTCTTCGTAGGTAACATGTTACAGAGCATGGAGTAGCATGTTGCAGAGCACTAAGTACATCATGTTAAGTTCCATACTGTTTCTTCTAGCATGTGTTGTGTATGTCGAGAACTGTCATGATCTAAAATATTTTGTTGCCCTAAAAGCAGACAATATAAGAAGACTTCTTGAATATTGTGAATCTGAAGTCAATAGTGGAATTCATGTTACATCACTTTGTAAATGCTGTGGTTTTAAAACTGTGGTTGACAGCTTGTTCCAATAGTGTCATTCTATAATAAAGTTAAATGAGTGTCTGAGAAGTGCCCAGTTATGTTCTCTGCCATGCTGAATGTGAAAAATGTGGCTCAGGATACTGGAAGTTCCTGCCAGACTACACAGTTTGTATTAAATCAGCAATCCTTACGTTGATACTTCACTGCAATGGTCCTTTGCTCTGTTCTGCCCTGTGTAGAGATGGTTAACAAAGATTTGTCCTTGCAAAAGAAGGTAAGTAGGCTAAACACAGTCATCCTGATTTATTGCTGTAACAATAAAATCTGCAACACTGTAAAATCTGCAAACAAAGCAGATGGGAGAAGAATCTACAGCTTTCCTAATCCACTTACATAATCTTCAGTTTTTCAGATCCATTTTTGTGTAGGAAGAGAGCACCTCATCACTTGTACATACAATTTCCTACGTTTTCCATGCACATCATTTTAGAATTTTTGAAATATCAGGATTCCTTCACATCTGTAAATATATGAATTATGAAATCCCTTTTGGCTGGTTGAAATTAACCTACTCCTAAACATCCACAAGTAATTATGGTTGTTGGCTAATTTTTTTCATCATTGTTGATAAAACAGCAGATGAGGAATGATGAGACAAGTATTGCAATATTTTGGCAGTAATTATGTGTTTACTTAAATTATAAGTGATAATCTAAGGTATGGACTTATCTTACATTAGCTGTTCTGCTGTAAGGTTTGCCTGTATATATAAGTCTCAGTTTATATCTCCTTATATGGGGTAAGAGTTGCTTAACATGTAACAGCTGGCCTTTTATAAATTCATACTCTAGATTTCACAGAGATAACATTTTGGAGTTAAAATATCAAGCATTTGTCTGTTTTTTCAGTCTTGCCAAAACCCACAGTATCAAAGTCATAGTTCTCACAGGCTTGGAAAATAAGTTGGGTATGATTTTCAACCCTGCTGCCTTGCTGACAAGGTGTAAGAATAAAGCAAAGAGACAAGATAGCACCAATCAGCACATTCGCAGCTTCTGGCTCCTCCCAAGTTTCAGCTGTCTTCTTACCAGACCTGTGAAGCAAGCTGTAAGAATTACCTTCCTCTAGGCACTAGGCAGCTGTTTCCAAGTCAGCTTGTTCTGCAGTGCCTGCAGAAACTTGGTGGAAACAGCAGATTTTATCTTGCCTGGGGATCGTAGTCTACTGCCTAAAAAGATGGTGGTGACAGTCTGTTCCCTATCAAAAATGCAGTAGTAGAGTATACAACTTACATAATCATCCATTATGAGGGCTGTAATAGAACTCTCCAAAGCATGTCCTTACCAATCTCCTTTTCATATAAGCAGGGACAATAGCCCTGGGGGTTATCTGATGAATACATCTGAAGAACAAATTCCACTTTTAGGATATCTTTTGCTCATCAACTTCACTTACTCATTCATGGCTCTATATCAAATATGCAGGTTGAGAAGTCTCTCTTCTGGCAACTGATCCCCTTGTACTAGGGACTGTATTGCATTGAACTTGTAAAAAACTTTCTAGTCTTATTGGATATCAAGATTATCACAGAATTGTTCAGTTTGGAAAGGGACTCTTGAGATATATAAACCAATCTCCATGCTCAAGTAGGGTCAGCTAGAACCAGTTGCCCAGTACCATGGCCATCAGATTTTTAACGTCTCCACAAATGGAGATTCCGCAGCCTCTCTGGGCAACCTGTGCCAGTGTTTGACCACCCTTAGAGTAAAAAAGTGTAATCTCATGTTCAGATGGACTCTCCTGTACACATTGCCTCTTGACCTCTTGCTGGGCACTACTGAAAAGTCTGGCTCCCTCATCCTTGTTCATTCCCATCAAGTGTTTATAAAATCATAGAATAAGTTGAGTTGGAAGGGACCTTTAAAGGTCATCTAGTCCAACCCACCCTGCCATCAACATGGATGATGCTCTGCCACTGAGCTATGCCCCCACCTGACTATTTATACCCATTGATGAGATTCCTCCCTGATATTTCCCTCCTCCAGGCTGAAGAGTCCCAGCTCTCTCAGCCTTTTCTCATATGAGAGATGCTCCAATCATCTTTGTGCTGGACTCACCATTAAGTCCATGTCTCTCTTGTACATGGGAGCCCAGACCTGGTCACACAGTGTTCTGAAGTGTGGTTTCACCAATGCTGAGTAGAGGGAAAGGTTCACTTTCTTTGACCTGTGGGCAGTACTCTTTGTAATACAGCCCAGGACGGTGTTGGCCTTCTTTGCTGTGAAGATGCATTGCTAGTTCATGGTCAGCTTGTTGTCCACTAGGACCCCAAAGGCCTTCTCTGCAGAGCTGCTTTCCAGCATATTGGTCCCTAGAGTATATGGTACCTGAATTTATTCCTCTCCAGAGTCCTCTTTAGGACTTTGCATTTCCCCTTATTAAACTTCATGAGGTTCCTCTTGACCTAAGTTTCCAACTTGTCAAGATCCCACTGAATGGTAGCACAATCATGTGTTGTTTCAGTCACTCCTTCCACTTTTCAATCCGTGAACTTGCTGAGGTGCACTCTGTCACATCATCCAGGTCATTAATGAAGCTGTTAAACAGTGTTAGCTCTAGTAATGATCACTGGGTTACAACACTTGTGACTTGCCTCCAATTGGACTTTGTGCTGCTGATCACCACTCTCGAAGCCTGGCCATTCAGTCGATTTTCAATCTACCTCACTGTGTAATTGTCTAACCTTTAATTTGTCAGCTTGTCTATGAGGATGTTATAGGGCCAGCCTTACTAAAGTTGAGCTAATGCTGTTTACCTCATCCTCTCATTCAACAGGCTAGTCACCTGGTTGTAGAAGGTTATAAGATTGGTAAAGCATGGTTTCCCCTTTGCAGTCCCATGATGACTGCTCCAAATTGTCTTCGTTCCCTTCATGTATTTGGAAGTGGTTTCCAGGATGATTTCTCCACCACCTTCCCATGAATACAAATTGCTGCTGTGTTGTTTGTCTGTGGTTGCAGAGCTCAGACAATAGATTCTGTAGGAAAGCTGTTCCATGCATTTCATTTTAGAGACACCCAAATTATGAAATCTCTAGGTCCTGGATTTTTTAAAATGGCTCTGAATTATCTCATGGAGATTAAATTGAAGTTTATCTTGCAGCTAGTGAATGGGAGGCGCAGAAGAGTGAGTAGAAATCCTGGAAAGCATTGCAAACAGTGAGGCTTGGAGGGACTGAGGAGAGAGTTTGAGATGTGTGGACTAACACTGTGTTTGCAATGAATGCAGGAGTCTTTCCTGTTTTCATAGAGTCTCCTATTAGAGCAATGTTACACTGTAATTGACTTTATTTTAAAAAAAGTTAATACCCATGTGGTTTGGTTGGTTGTTTATTTGTTGTTGGTTTTGTTTTGTTTTTTATGAAAGTATAATGAAATCCTGAAGAGTGACACAAGACCAGTGGCCTTACAGAAGTTTGGGTAGATTGCATAAGTCTCTGTCCTTCAAAATTATTTCCTTCTGTTTTGGCTTTTCAAGATCATGGATAGACCAACAGGAATGTGCGAGGCCAATTCCCTTCAATTAGATATTGCCTTACCAGGAGTGGATCTGGAGGCTATACTGGTGTTTTTTTGTGGGCAGGTGAAGTGTTGCCTTCCAAGCTAATCATGACTGAGAGAGAGAGAAAATGGATATCTGTCTGAAGATGCCTCCAAGCAATGCATGTTCTGATAGCTAATTTTCATTTGCTTGCTAACCAGGAAGGACAAAGTCATTCCTGCTACTTGGGTGGTGGTGGTTTTTTTCTTCAGTGTTTCCCTCAAACATCAGTATTCCTTCTCTTTTTAGTTCGGGGGAAATCAGACAAGAAGCTAGGTGGAAAGGCAACTGGGCAAAATGAAAATATGAAGCTTTGTAAATAATCCTGTTTTGTTTTATTGGTTTCATCCACTGAATAGACTCAGAGAAGTTGTGTGATTGGATGTGGCATATGTAAAATCCAAGAGACTGACTTAGTTCTTGCGATCACCCCTCATGGCTGAAGGAAACTGTGATGTACATGTTGAGAGTTGTTCCTGAAAAGCAGCTTCTGGGGGATCCTTACATAAGCAGACTGCGATGTGCTTTTTTTTTTAAAAGGCGTTTCTAGTACGATGTGTCATTTGCTGGACAAAACCATTAGCTGTCACTGTTTGTAAATACTATTGGGATTATTTCGTTCTTTTATTTCTTTTCTCCATTAAATATTACAGTCTCCTGGATCCCTTTGTGCTTGTACCGGTTTAGGAAGATACTGTTTGTAGACATACTGGAATATTCTTCCTCTTGTATCTGAGCATCCTTAGAAGATGGTGTTGCTTTATAGAGTGACTTTGGAGAACCATGTTCCTAACTATCTATAGTGTAGTAGATCATTCAGGAATTTTTCTAATAATTGCTTATCTTTCAGCCCCATATGCTGTCTTGTTTCTGTTAATACTTTTTTCATCTTCCCATAATCACAATGCAGAATTAGACTATACAGGACTGTTCTGAAATTATTTGCTGATTCACCTTTATTTTGCTGTGAGAGTGAGATAGTGAGATTGTGAGGTCGTGCCTTCTGAAAAATCACACTGGTGGGGCATGAAACTTTTATGTAAGCAGCTGTAAGCCTTCTGGAATAGATTATGTCCTCTCATGCACACCCCATTAGATAGACCAGGGTATTCCTTTGTCTCTTGTTGTTGATCTAAACCAGATGTAATCCCTAGGATCTGCTTATCCAGCATGATCATCGCTCAAGAGAGAGGCTAGCTAACATGTCGCCCTTTCTGCTGTTGCCACCTTTGGCCAAAGTGGTGTCACTCTTTAAGGAATCAGACTGATGCTTACTGCTGAGTCTGGCCTTAACGCGCCTATGCTCGCTGCTTGTTGCATCCTTGACTCACTACAGTGCTTTTTTCTTTGAGCTTTCTGTATTTTTAGGCCTGTTGTGCTTCTCTTACTGTTTAAGTTCTAGGGTTATTGTAGCTAAGTTGGAGCTCTGGCTTGCCTGTTTTTTCTCCCATTTCCTCTTGCTAGAAAGTCTCATGGATCTTAGAGTCTTATCTGATTTTCTAACACCAAATGAAGATTAGAGACTCAATTTACTGAAGTTAGAGTGAATACAAGAACACTTTTCCTTCATTAATCCTAATGTTCACCCTGGACAGTGAACTCTTCACAATTAATGTATTTAATTTTTCTTTAGAAGCTTGATTGGTAAACAACTTGAATTAAAACTACATATGACAGAAAGGAAGAAAGGCAAACATAGAGCCCAATTACCATTCCTACTCCGATTCTGGATATTTTTATTTCTCAAAGCGTGAGTACACAACTTATTCAGTACAACTCCAAAGGAGCTAGGACCTTACAAAGCCATCATGAAGATGGTGGAAAATGTGTTTATTTTGTTGATATTGCACCCATGTTCATAGGCTGCTTTCTCTCCTCTCTTCTTTTAATCTGCCTTTGAATCTGCCAATCTGCCATGGCCACTGATACTGTTTTTTGTCAATGGAGCCCTGACTTTTGACGTTGATATAGTTAACAATTTTGTCCCACAGATTTTAGAAAACATGCCCAGCAAGCGCAGTTTGCCTTACTGTTTGATTATTTCTTTGAAAACCTTTCCATTTAAATGGAAAAAACAGATGCATGATTTGTCCAGCTGCTCAACCTTGTCCTCAGGGACACACTCCAGGGATAAGCAGGATTTAGCAGAGGTTAAGGGGGAACACTTGTACAAGAGCTACTTGTTAGTATATTAGTGACGTATCACAGGAAGATTCACTTCAGGCAGGAGCTAAGTGTGGGCTTGACACATCAGCTGATCTCTGACAATAAGCTCCAATCTAAACTAGTTTTCTTGATCTTTTGAGATTCATCAATTTCTACAACAGTTTTTATTGCATTTGAAATGTTTGAGTAAATACTTGTATTGATAAAGATTTGATGGAGGAAGTCAATATTCATAGTCTTTTTTTTTTTTTTTCAACCTCAGGCAAAGTGTGGTTGAACTACAATGTTAGCTTTTAGTACTTTGACAGCTTCTTCAGAAATATGCTTTCTTTGCATAAACACCTAAGACATAACCTGTGTCAGTTATGTCTTGCATATTAAATGCTAACACAGGATGGGATATAATGAAACCCAGAGCATATATTTGGCATTGCTGTAGGAAAGAGCCAGTTAATGTCCTTGTGTAATGCTTATGTAATAGATTAGATTCTCTGCCTGACTGTTCTGTCTGTCTCTGGTGGTATATAAAAAGCTTGCCACCTTGCTAGTACTCAATTAGCTCGTTCACTACGAGTAAACTAGTTTTCTAGCTTATAGGAGGAAAGCACTTCCAATCCTCTAATTGGTTTATGTATATAATCTTTTCCACACACCAACAAGTGCAGAAGTTGACTAGCTGATAGAATCAGAGAATAAAGTGAGAGTAGAAAAAAGATAAAGAAAGATCCAAACTCAAGCTATACAGACAACTTGTACAGTAATAGAACCATTTGCTATCCCTTCAGTTCTTTTTGGTTACTTGAGGCAACAGGTAAATCTTCACATAGATAAAAAGGGATCATAGTCACGTAATGGATAAAAATGTTTGATTTTCTGGAGATACACAGCTGCTGTGAAACTCTCAAACCAGCTTTGTAGTGTGTATATTATATTGATGTTCTACATATTTTCTTTATAATGTTTGTGAAGGATGCAAATAGGCTTTACTTACTACCTCTTACCAGTTTTTAATAGGAATTTGTACATTTTAACAAAACTTAGATTATAAATCTGATAAAAGAGGAAATTCTATCTTCAGGAAGCTCATTTGGAGATACCACGACAATATTCAGTTCAGGGTCATTGAGAAATTATGCTGTGTAGCCTTTTCTCTAGCATAGAAGATGACCTTTCATGGTTTTTATCTGAAAAAGATGATAAGGTGATAGTTTTAGTGGACCTACTAGGTCTAAGACTAACTCTTGAAACAGAATTTCTTCAAGTCTTTAATTATGATCATAGTCAGGACAGAACCAAGGCAGTGCGGGGCCTTTGTTAGTTGTCTGGTTCCTCACAATGCAGGAGCTGTGAATGTCGGAGACAGAGTCTCTGTGTCTGATAAGAAACGTCATCCTGAGACTGGACATAACTTTCCAGGCCTCAGCTGCTCCTCCAGCCATTTTTACCAGTCTTTATGACAACATAAAGTGCAGCAATGCCTCTTCTAGAGTTAACCAGGACTACAGTGTTTGTCCACTTTCAATTCTGTTATGCAACTCCTTGCCTGAGTTCCCATCCATTAAGAGACCTACCATGAATAAAACTCTTGTTCTAAAGTACTAACACTACAATACTAAGGAAAACTTGGATGTATTGGAAAGCTGTCAGTAAGATTTACTTCATATTCTGCTTTATTTATTTTAAATGGTTCTTAAAACAGCCTAATCTTACTTTGAGATGCTGAGATGTTGTATAGATATTTTGCATCTAACTGTATATCTAGCCTTCTAATCTCATAACCGTTACATGTTCAGAAATCTATTTTACATATTAGCATAGCAAATAATATGGTTTTTACTTTAAGAACCCATTTGAGAGTAAATATTAACTGAAGGCCTAATTCTCAGGCCAGAGCTTAAGCAGCTCCTTGCCACATGCAGAAGAGAAAATAGTTTTGATGATCTTTCTTCTTTAATAATAATTCAAATTTGAAAAATTGTACCAAACCATGCAATTGAAAAGCTTTGTGTAGGAAATCAGGGGCATGTTTTTACTCAACCTATGATTTTAATTGCTATTAAACTTTAAGAGAACATCTCAGAAAATAGGTTAAATTATTTTAAAAATGGCCTGATCAAAGAAATGTTCTAGTTTCCTGTTGCAACATGACCAGGTACACTTGCATTCTGCTGAAAGTTTTACCCTATGCCAGGGAACCTTCTCTGTTCAGTGGACAATGTCTCTTCCACACAGGCAATTTATGTAACTGCTTCCCAAGACAGCCAGTGTTACTCTGTGAAAGAACTGCACCTTCTGGGTATTCTCAGACTGAGCACCTGCTTCTGACTGTTACTTGGTAAGAATGAAATGTCTTATTGTTTACCTGTTCTTCTGAACCTGTTTGGTCTGAACCTGGATATGTTGCTTCTCCTCAAGCACACTGAGTCTCTCAGAAAAGAATGGCACCTTGTAGGTTCTCCTCCTGGTACTGACTCAGTCAGAAAAAATAAATCTCTGGGAGCTTCCGTTCTCTCTCAAAATGCAGCTGTAGATACTTTATTTTCCACAGAATGAGATGGTGACTGAAATGTTGATGACCTTAATAGCACGTACCTGACTATGCCCTATTGTTGAGGCTCTTTCTCTGTTCCATCAGTTAGTGTGGAGGTATTCCTCAGAATAGTAAGCATGAGGAAGGAGAGTGGGGCTGACCTGCAATATGCCAAAGAGTTGAGAAATTTGCAATCTTAAAAAAAACCTCAACACCCTGAAATGGATGGCCAAAGTGGGCTTTCTAGTTATGGAAAGGATTTGAAGGTTGATAGGAAAAAGAATTTTGGATTCAGAGTAGACTGCTACTGTAATTTTTCTTCAGCATGGTGTTAAGCCTCAGAAGAGCATTCACCTGTGGAGTTAGAAATTTTTTCCAAGTTACAAAATGCTAAATCACTGTTTTTGTACAAATATCTCACTTCACAAATATTTATTTGCAGTTCAAATCTCAGAAAAGTTGCCCATTTGGTTTCACTTCAGTAAAAAAATCACACATTCTGTTTTCCTAAGTTGTTTTGCCATGTAAGAGCAACTTGGACATTTTAGCTGAACTTAGGTCTTTATAGAAAGTTGGTATCCTGCATAACTTTGCGATTAGTTTGTCGTACAATCTCAACAAAAGTGTCAGAGAACAGTAAGGGCCAGCTGCTCCACAGTGGAAGGTGAGCCAGAAGCTGAGCATGGTTACAAGGCCAGTAGAGGGAACTGCCTTGCTAGCCAGGATGTAGAACAGTGGTGTGCAGGCAAGGGGAGCAGGGCAGGTCTGGTCAGGGCTCCCAGGGTAAGACACAGCCCAGCAATCACCAGGCAAGTCCATAGTGATGAGGCAGGGCTGAGGCCAGGCCAGAAAGTCAGCCTGAATGTCAGGGTCTGGGCATGAGTCAACAGGGCTGATGGCCAGGCGCAGTCATGGCTTCAGTGCAGCAGGATCCATAACTCATGTGGGAGACAAGTGGTAGCAGCTCAGCTTAAAAACAGCTTGTGTGGGAAAGGGGATTCAGCTCTCACACCACTTTCTGGAGGGCTCTGTCCAAGGTTGCCAGCAGGAGGAGGACCTCCCTCAACTGCTCTATCTCTAGCTGGCCCCAAGCCCAGGCAGCCAAACCTGTGGGAAGAGTATGCTCTCAGGACCCATATGGAGGGATATAAATGTGTCTCTAGTAGAACATTTTCAGTGATGGATGTGCTTTTCTGTGCAGTGTCCAAACCTCATCCCTGTTTAGCAGTTTCCAGCACTGATTCCATGCTCAGTTCATAAGTCTGCCAAAGGTTCAGGTCATTTTCTGCATGTGATGGAGAATGTTCATCACTGTGGCAGAATGCTTAGGAGAAAAAAAAACTCTTGAGTGACTAGGAGTTCAGTTCTGCTGATAGATATGGAAGAAGCTATTTGATAGACAGATTTAGTTTTCTGCAAACTGTTAGTCCAAAGCTGTCTGCAGAATCTGAAGTTTTGTATTAACAGCTGAAGAGCTTGCTAGAAACAATCCATCATTATGCAGTCATTTATGTTCAATAGTATGGAAAAGTTAAATATTCTCCTACAGTGCAAATGTGCATCATGAGGCTTTAGTATCATGCATTGCTTTATCTGATACTACTGCATAATATATTGCAAACAGGATCGCTCCTAAAACACATTCATCTTTCGTAATGCTTGTCATAAGGAAGAGGTTAGATGGATTTTACAAGCCTGTATTCTGCCAACCAATGTGAAGATCCTCTAAAACTGACAGAAACTTTTTTGGCCTGCCAAATCTTTTTGGAAGATTCCACATCCTTTCATATTGTCATAGTTAATTTCTATTTATCATAGTTTAGCAGATATTCTTTCAAGAATGCATGGTGTAGTATTTAACAAGAAAACCTGTTAAAATACATGAAATTATATTTAAATTTTCCATTTAAATTATTAGTAGCAAAGAATCAAAGTAAATTTGCAAGTTTATGATGCAGAGACTTCTGTCATGCTCTCATGGTAAGGGAAAGGATGACAAGAGCTTTCTGGTTTTTGATTACATTATCATACCACTGTCATTTACAGACATTTGTTTGAGTGGAAATCAAAATAAAAAGACTGGCGTCTCCTTTGTTTAGTGTCTGTGCCCTGAAGAAAGGGGTTGACATCCATGAAATTTTTCAGAGACTCCTGAGAAGGAAAGCTTTTATGAAGAGAAGACAGAAATGCTGACTGTGGGAATAAGAATGTTTATGGTTTGTGACAGAGATTTGCTTGAGATTCTTTGTTGAATCCCGATGAAAAATTCAAGCAAAGTTCTGCATATCACAAATACAAAGCAATAGAAATTTGAGGTGTGTTAGATCTTATGAAAAGGTGCTCTTCCTCTTAAAAAGTACATATTTAAAAATGAAAATACTTACTTATTGTTAACCAGTTAAAAGTGTTTTCTTTGAATGAAGGTTTCCCAGAAGCTATATCAAGCTGCCATCAAATTTGGCAAAGAAACCCATGAAATCTTTGCTGGATACTCAGTCTTGAAATTGTCCCATGATAAAAAGGAGGCTTATTGATTAATTATTTCCCTGTGCTCTTGCACTTCCTCCATATTCTCCCATCCCTCTCTTATCATGTGCAAATACTAGAAAACATGGCTTAAGACCACGGGATGAGTATGTGAAATGAGTAGTGGCCCAGTCTCATGGAGTTTTCAATATCTAGTCTGAATTTGCTCTAGGGCTAGCCATCATTAGGTTTGTGGTAAGTGAGATAGGAAAGGGCAAGGTGATAATTTTCTATATATCCTTAAATATCATATAATTATACAGCTGTGTCCTTTGTCAATAATTCTTTTTTGAGAAGATAATGCATCTGCCAGTACCAGCATGTACAGAGATTTGTGGATTAAGAATTTTGTAGTCATGTTTTTATCCTTAGAAACCAGAACTGTAAGAATTAGAAATTAGTATTAAAAAATACTTTTTACCAATCGTCTGTTTTGTTCACAAACAAGGCTACAATTCACCCAAACTGGAGTAATTTTTCCTTCTTTTGATTAAAATGAGTTTGAGCTTCAGTGATATATTTTGGATAGATTGTCTTATCTTTCGGGCATTTGTGGAAGAATAGTAAAAAATGGTCACCAACAACTCTGGTTTGCTCAAGAACAGAATATTGGGACCAACAGCATTGATTCCATTGCATATGCATTTTCATTTCTTTGTGTGTCAAAAACTTGAGAGTAAAATATGTGATCAACTTCCAACCAAATCTTTTTCATCATACCTGCATTTAAGAGGAATTTCTGGTTCCTTTTCCTCTCCTTTTCCAGTTGTTAGTGTTTAACTGGTTTACTATCTTTTAATTAGCTATTTGTAGACCTGTAAGGCCCTGTGCAGACTTCTTGTACTGCAGCTAAAGGATCACATCAAGTAGATTACTTTTCTAATGTTAATAGTTGAACTGATTCTCAGATTAACATGTATTTATGGTTTATCTTAGTTAACAGAAAATCTGTTGAGTTACCAGAAGATTATAACTATGGCAACAAGTACAGAGAAGACGGAACAATTTTTTTTCAGGGTGTAATAGGCAAATGAGTCTCAGGGGTTTTTTCCACTACCAATACTCTGTTCACAAGTCAGAACTGGTAATGTGTGATATCTGGAACATTTGGCAGTTTCATTACTATAAAATGAATACAATTGGGAGTCAGAAAGTGACTAACAGTGGATGTTAAACAGGTTTGTGATTTGGAGAAATAATCTACAAAAGATTTGGTGAAATTAGTGTAATCACAGAGGACGGCTCATTATGTATGTGGTTGAAAAACAATGGAAACAATTAAATCAGTGCCAGATTAAGCTTTTACAGCATGGAAGTAATTATATTTTTCATAGCAATTAGCAGTTAAATATTCACAAATGCCAAGTTATTTTAATGATAATTATAACAATGTGTATACATTTTCCTTTGAATGCAACAGAAAGGTCCGTCTTAAAAAATAAAATCAGTTTGTCATTGAATTGATCTATTGAAACCTTAAGTCCTTATTTCTTCTCAAAATGAAAAGCTGTCTCATTGATTATTGTCATTATTTTTCATGGTTGTGGTCTTTTCTTTTAGAGATATTTTTCCTCCACTGAAATGTTTGTTTTGTACAACCTGGGTCTCTCTCCCTCCCTGCCCTCTGCCACATGTCTAGGTGCTCTGGAAGCTGAGGATGAGTTCTCCACTAACAGAACCTGGTTGCAAGGGTCCATTGGCAGTCCAGTGATGCCATCTTAGAAGGTGACTGTTCAATGAATCAGCATGGAGGAGAAAGAAGTCACAGTTCTGTCCGCTGATCACTGGAAATCCTTTGGGACTTCATTACAGTTTTGTTCTCGCTCTGAAACAAAATACTTCTTTCATTCACTTTCCTGTGACAGTTATTTTTTTCCTTTTTTATCACTGAGAAAACAAAAGTTTCACTCTAGTGCCTGACAGCTCTTTTGTAGCCATTGTCCATAGTGGTCTGTGTTTCCCAGCTTGTAACTTCTTCGAAGATTCATAAGGATCAGTCCAGAATACAGGTCAGGAGATTGAGTACATACTCCCTCTGGAGGAGAGAAAGCCCAATGCCTCAAGTTGAGAGATTCCACTGTCTTATAATTGCTAGCTCTGTGCACTCCCTGTGCAGTCACCTCTTGCTAGCTCAGAGCATAAAAGCCTGAGCTTACACAGAGCTCAGGGGAAAGTAGGACCATTTAAGGTTTTTCATTCATAGCTGGTGCTATGATGGAATGGCTCCTTCTCCCCAGCAACCTCTGTGAGCCAGCTAGCATTGCCACCAGGGCTGAGGCAAACTTCTTGAGGAGGTAGAGAAGGGCCAGCACCTCTCCAAGGAGTAAGCATTGAATTAATATGCTGAGCAGTACCAAGGGTCAACAATGTCTTTATGATGAGTGATCCTCACTCAGCTGAAGAGAATCATGGAAATCCTATGGGAAACTAACCCTTTGAAGAGAACAAATCAGTTCTTTTTAGCAATTGAGCTTCTGTTCAGACTGTTCATTTGTGTTGGGAGCTAAGCCAGTCATCAGAGAGCACCAAGCAGTGGGACAGGAGGATATCATCTCAACAGTTTGGTGGAGTAGAGATGGGGGAGGCAAGAGGAAGCCTTCAGAGAGATTTAGAGGCAGAAGCTAATTTAACATCCCTACAGAACTGGTAGCCGAGAAGAAGGAGGGGAATTCAGGTATCCCACAGGAGATCCCACACTCATAAGCAGTAGGTTTTCTTATGCCACAAGTCTTTAGCATCTTTGCAGCCTCTGATGTTAGGATACCTGGGATAAAAGTGTGCAATCCCAGCATGGCATCCTGGGGAAATAAGCTTATCTGCTTTGAGTCATACACAGCAGTCAGGTGGAGGGGTATTTCTTCAGTTGTCTCCAAACACAAGTGTCCAAAGGATAGCCAAAGCAGGTAGCCCACTCTTTCTTCTCACGCTGTTCCTCCAAATCATGAGTGCCATAAGGTGCAGAAACATGCTGGGCTCAACTTCTATATCCTCTTCATTCATGTCATGTCTCACTGCATTCACGAAGCCTGTTCTCAAATTCATGCCTCATCTGTTAACCCTGCTTTATCTAGTCAAGCCTTTATGTTACAGTGCCACTGTGTTTCACTACTGGAATTTAGGACCTTAGCTGTGTTTGAAGTCAAAAGCCTAGACCTAACTAATTGTTTTGCCTGTTTGTTAGTCCTGTGGCCAGGGTAAGCCTGTAAAGGACTGTGGCTTTTATAATTGTAGGTGAGCACCATTTCTGTTATGAGGACTTTGATTAAGACCTGCTTTCTGGAGTACCTGTAGCCTCTTTTGACTGGAAAGGCTTGGTTAAAACTTAGGGGAATGAGTCAAAACAGTGTCTGAGAAGAGGATCAATGGCTAAGACAGAGGGGTGATAAATGTGCCATGTGTAAGTGAGGGAGCTTGGCCTTTGGCCTTTTCTTGTCTTGCTGAACCTGTCAGTAGGGGTCTTGATTGTGACTTCAGCATATGTTCAAGTAACTTACAATTCAAGTTTATTATATAATTGCCCAATTTTTTAGTCTGTTGTGGTGCATATATAAGACAACAGCTTTCATCACACATTGAAAATAAATCAATTTAAGAGTCAGCAATTCATATGTTTATAAGAAAGGCCAAGACAGGTTTGCAGTGTAGAAGAAAAGTTCTTGGTAAGGTGTTTTAGCTTGACAGTGATTAAAGGATTACAAATGTGTAGCAATGACAAATGTTTCCTGTCTGTTTAAAAATCAGTCTAAATTAAAAGTGAATATATATGTATATAGATACCTCCTGGAATTTGAACAATAAGATGCTTCATTTTGTGCTTTTTATGTATGAAATGAAATACACTGTATTTAACTAATACCTTTACATCTAAAAATAATGGCTACTGAATCTGCTGAACCTCCTGAGCAATCTGTATGTAGCTCCAGCTTCCCTGGTGCCTGCCCTCCCAGCAAATCGAGTTTCTTGTGGAAAAGTCCTGACCTCTGTATTTTGTTTGCAGAGTGAATAGCGACACGGTAGCTTCATGCAATTAGAAGACGTTTGGTGGAGTTGTGTCCCTTTTCTGAGAAGATGTTGCCCTCTAGTTGCAAACGTGACTTTGGCAGCGATACCCACAGCACTAGCGCTTTATGGTTGATCATTTCAAGGGCAGCTTTCTTCGTCGAGGAAAAGAAAAATTAGTAAAGCTTTCAGTTAATCAGTCTGCACACTCATGCGTATTATGCATTTCCCGTTGAAACAGCAAAAAGAGGGTACAATCAAAGGGAAGGAGGAGGGCTTGCAAAGCCCTCAGTGCCTGTTTCGGCTGCGGGTTCCCGGGGAGCAGGAGCTGGCTGGCCGGGCTCCCGGCGCTACCCGTCCCCGCTGCGGGGCGGCCGCTGCTGTCCACCGGGCTGGCAGGGCTGGCCGCAGGGCAGGGCCGCTCTCAGCTCTGGCTCCTTCCTGACGGCATGTGAGAAGCGCTTCGAGGCTTGAGGCAAAGCCAAATGATTGACATGCAAGCAATGTTTTCTGGAGTCGTGAAGGAAATAGGTGTCATTTGTCTCAAGAACGCAGGGACTGTTTAACATCCACGGTCTTGGCTGACAACTGCCGCATTAATATAGCTCTCGTAAGTGCTTAGATTGGTATTTTTTGTTCAGTCTTTTAATGGTTTTGGTTTTCACAATGACTGCGTTTTTGAGAGTTGTACATATTAGGGCTAGTCATATTTCATTTGCAAAAATCTTCTATTTCAATTATGTACGAATATAGAACAGTACAAGTGTACACTTGTCTGTAAAATACCACTTGACTGTCACTTAATATCTGTTTAAAAAGTAGCAAGAAGTCCACCCCAGAACAAAACACCACCAGTGAGACCTGAGAAGGTTATTTCAGCTGCTGCAGAGACCTTCTTCTCCCCTCCTGTTTACCCAGATACCTCAATACCTCCAAACAGCAGAACAAACAGATGAGCTTGAAAACATGTTCTGAAGGTCATGTTTTGAACCTCTCTGGTGAAAGTATTGTAAAATCAAAGCAGGTTGGTATTGAGCATTCTGCCAGGAACTCCTGTTATTTGTAGGCTGAGTAAGGTGTGGTTGGGCACTGGTCTCATTGCAGCACAGTGTCCCCAAGAAACATTTCAGTCCTTAGTTGCTCTTTAGAATGTTTTATTAGGAAATCTATGGTTTAATACAAAGATGCATATTTATTTAACCTCAAGTATTTACATGAGCTTTGTGGTTCTTTACTGCTTTTTATCTAACCCATTTTAAGGTATTGCTTTTTGAAAAAAAGGTTTGCTAAGCTAGGATATAAGCTACACAAATATTAGATATGTAATTATTAATAGTCAGGTTTTGATTGGTAACCTTAAGTTGTCTTCTACTTTGTTGCATTAAATGTTTTAGCTGTCTCAAATTTCTCAGTGTCAGTTTGACCTGTCTCAAATTTCACAGTCATATCCTCTATCCTGGACATGGGCTTATGTGAGAAGCATCCAGGACTCACTCTTGTTATATGAGTTGTTATGGGAGGAGACAGGTATGAAGATGAACAGTAGATTTTTCTGGAAACTAGGGAGGAATATTTCCATACAAGTAAAGATTGGGAAATCTAATTACTTGCAGAGTGACTCAGTTTCCTCTTAAGCTTTGATCTAGTGAAGAGTAAAATGACAATAGAATCCAACCTAGACATCTCTGTGAGTGAATCCTTTTTTCTCTAAGGAACTTACTGTAAGATTGAGGTTCCTTTTTTTTATCTTTGTTTCTGGAAGCTAACTAAAGCAGAGGCGAAGGGTAGTATT
This sequence comes from Brachypteracias leptosomus, assembly GCA_013401335.1. Taxonomy (NCBI): domain Eukaryota; kingdom Metazoa; phylum Chordata; class Aves; order Coraciiformes; family Brachypteraciidae; genus Brachypteracias; species Brachypteracias leptosomus. The sequence goes on from VYZX01014734.1 coordinate 229,087, forward strand.
GAATTTTTCACTTAATGGAGATTAATTTTCTGTGTCTACTGAAATGATCTTCTCGGTGTTATTTCAGTGCATCATAGACAGAAAGAGTTTAACATTTTCTCAGCATAGGAATAGAAGAGTTCAAGATGAAACTGGGGTGGGAGTTGCCTTACTACCTCCAAAATAAATAGATCTGATTCTGAATATGGTAACCTGTTACATCTCAGTATAAAAGATTTGATCTTTTATACCCACACTGAGTGCTACTGACATCAGTAGGGCTTCTTACACAGTTCTGCAGTATGTCCTGATCTGACATAGAGGTGACAGAAAGGGATATAGGGGGGAATTGCAGACTCCCAGTCCTCACATGATCACATGTGGGAGTGCATGTCGTATGAGGCTGTGCCAATGGAGGGGAAAAAGACGATCAAGGTGCCCCTCATATTTTTGGATATATTTCTGGGGATGGTGGGTTTTGCAAATCACTTGGTGCAGATAACATGCTGTGATTGGAAGGAAGATTGGTAAGGAGGGTGTTTTGAATCAATGTATTTTGAATAAATATAGTCTTTTTTGTTTAAAAAGCAGTGGAAGAAGCCACACACAAGGAAATAAGAAGAAAAGAGATGTAAACTAGTGAAAGAAATATAAGCCAGTAGTTGCATGCTTTAGTTTGCTGGTGGAAACATGCAATATTGCGTTTCTCCCACAGTGTGGTGCTGAGGGAAGCTGCAAATGAGCAGAGGCCCAGGGGATGGCTGCAGTGTCCCTTCTGGCCCTGCCGAATCTCAAACAGGCTTACCAGAGCAGGGGCATCTTCTTCCTTGGACAAAAGAGCAGTTTGGTGCTTATTGCTGGGATATACTGGGAGAGGGAGGGAAGAGGCTTTGCAGCTTCTTTCTTCCTCTCTGTTTTAGCTTACTCATAGGCTGTATTATCAGACAGCAAGGGAATGATTTGCTATAAATAGGCTGAATGGATTAACTCTTCAATCAGTCTTTCACTTGAGCTTTTCCTTCTCGATAGTAGATTATTCCATTACATTACACAGCCTTGGGAAACGACACTAGCAGCATACTCGAGCAAGACATGGATGTGTTGAGTTTTTCTTGTTAATAATATACTTCAGTATAAGCAGTAAATCAGTACTTCTAGACTCACATGAGTAGCTTTTAAAAGTGGGATTCTGGCTCGAGTCTTTCTGTCAGTTTTGTCACTTTTTAATCTTGTTTTTCTATTTTTGTTTTCTTTCTTTCAGTGATTGGTCTTTGTTATTTGTTTGCTTGTTTGGTTTCTGTCAGTCTAGGACTGTTGATTTACAAATTATTTTACTAGTGGCTGATCCAGATGCCAACCTTGGCCCCTTCCAAACTGTGCCTTGCTGGCAATTACCACCCCAACTATTTATTGTGCTACAATAGAAGTTTACCTGATTGTTCCATCTGCTAAAGTTTTTGTAATAAAAAAATCCATTTTATAATGGGGATTTTACTCTACATCCCTTATGTTACTCATCTATTTTTAAATTTACGACAATCTCACAGGTCTGTTTAAGAGAATGGTGAAACAAATATTAGTATTGATCAGAACTGAGAAAATGGTAACTTCAGCAGCAGGCTGAAGGGTTAATTTTGTGATAATTGGTAATAGGAGACAAATGGACATTTCTATTACCTATATATGGCCCTATATGTTTCCTATATATTCCCTACATGTAAAAGGGGTTTTTTTGACCAATAACAATATTACATTCCCATTCAAGGCCAAATTTTGGCAAAGGAACTTTACAGCTTATTACAGGAATTTGCTCACTGTCAGAAATTACATTTGTTCACTGTCAGAAGTTGCCATCTGCGTGGGATACTCTGTGGTGTTGTCCTCATCTTTTAAGCCTCATGGGCTAGGTGTTTGAGTCATTTATGTGTCCACAGGCAGGAGACACCCTTTCTAAGCACATTGCAATGCTGATACGCTAGTATTGTTTTTCAGGAACAATGAAACTTTTATCCATTACAACTTCCACTGGATGAAATTCTGTGTTAGAGATCACTATAAAATCAGATTTATGACAGATACATACATGTAGTGGCAGCATTAAGTACTTTTCATGACTAGTGTCAGGTACTGCTGCAGTTTTGAGCCAAATAACATTGACTTTGGTTAGGGCAAAGTATGGTTGAACCAATTTTTCAAGTTATTCCTCTTCCAGGCACCTAAATTGTCACTTTTTTGTTTTAGATGAGAGCTGTGGAGTTGTTGATAATGAATTTTTCATAAAACTACTGGTTTTCTTCAGCTCCAAATTAAGAAGATCATACAGTGATTCCTAAGACAAACGTACAAATAGAGATTATGTGTACTTTCTCTGAATTGCTCACTACAGAAATCAGTTATGTAATTTATTTTGTATTTGCCCTCGTAAAATACATTTCTGAAATATGATGGATTTTTCCATCTTTCTGTCCCAATGTGCCTGAAATGGATTTGCTGCTTTCCTAAATCATTCTCTTAGCATAAGTGAGCTCCATTCCAGATGGATGAAAGCACAGGGAGTCATTTCTAGCAAATATTTTCCCAGTGCTTTCCTTTCTTCTTGAAGTGCATAAGCTTTGAAATTTTATTTGGAATACTATGGTTTGGTGGTATACTAAAGTTGTTTTATTGACAGAACTGGGCAAGATGGAAGTTGTTCTGGTATTTTAAAAATATAGAAAATAATTTCTATTCAAAACAGAAAGAATTAGTAAGAATGGGTGTGAATTTATATTGGTTACCTAAGATGCCATATAAAAGTGTTGAAGCTAATGCATCTTTATGTTAAAAGTAGGGCACTGTGGGTTTCTTTTTGTTAAATCATTTTTTAAGAAGAAGAGCTGAAATTAATATGAAGCTGAAATTTCTGCTACATATGATTCCTGAAATTTGAATCTTAAGATAAGGTTCATATTTCCCTGAATGTATCAGATATAATGATAATACCTATACAGTCCAATCTGTTGAAATTGGAGAAGCAGCAGTTCCCTCATTCTGACATATATCTGTTTGCTTCCTGTTATTTCGGTAACACTGACAGGGACTACCGTTTACAGATTTGTAAGGAATAATATTTTTTTCCTTACATTCATGCAACAAATAGAATTTGAAGTTGAATTGCTAGTGTTTCATAATCAAACTTCTCTAGGGAGTGCAAATAAGCTTAGCAGAAGACATGGAAAAATAGAATACAGCAAGAGCAGTTTTATGGGATAGTACAATATTCTTTCCCTTCTCTGCCCTGCCCTTGTCTTCAATATCCTTTATCCAACTTCATAAATTTTCTTAGAAATAGTACTAGCAGTACTAGTCCACATAACAATATGTAACTTGTTTGTACTCCTTCCTGACAACTTTCTAGATCTCAACTGATGGATAATTGAAATGTTTGCCTCAGTTTACATTAGATTCTCAGGGCATTATACCAGTATTCTGAATAGGCTCTAGAAATTTCTCTACATATCCAGATGAGTTTTCGTTTGAGAGCATGCTTATTGCAGGCTTGGAATATTGCTTCTGGGAATCCAAAAGAGTATTACTAAGAAAATAAAATTAATTTAGAGGTCAATCCAAGTATGATTGCTGGATCCTGTAAAACAGAAGTACCTTTCTGGTAAAACTTCAGTTGATTTATGAGATATATCTCATTGATTATCTTCCAGCCAGTAGGTGTTTCAATTTTATTGGTAGCATTACAATGTAGTCTAAGTACATTGTAAATTACAAATGTAGTTTATCCACAGTTATTTCTCTTATAATTATTTAGGAGCTTTTCCTAAGGCAGAAACATTACCAGTTTACCTATTTTCCAAGGCTTTTCTTTTTGTTTGTTTATCTGACTTACTTTCTGATTAATTTATACCTTTTTTTGTTTGCTATGAAAATATGCAGGTCTTTAAGATAGCATGAAAATATTGACTCTTCTCCATCCTATCACTGGCAAATGTATTCCTGCTCAAAATAACATGCACTTGTAGCTGCATCTGGTGTTCAGCATAAACTTCAGAACTTCTCAACTATCAGAGTACTGCATAACAATAGTTGCCTTTTATTATTATTTTCTGTTTTTCTTAAATCTCCTTTAAATGTTTGATTTGTGTTCTCTGTTGTTCCAGAGCTCAATAAAGTTGTTGTAGCAGGTATGAGTTAACTCTTGATATGGCTGCCACTACAATATTTGGAAGTGGCTTGGCCACTAAAACAGTTCCAGAATTTTCAGGCTTCTTTGCTGGTCACAGGAAACAATATTTTGCTTCATGCTTTGTCATTCTTCAGCTTTTTTATGCTATATCCAGAAAGGCTCTAACCTGCTATGCACTTTTGTCATTTATTGTTTGTTTTTTAAGTAAAAGCATTTTTCAGTAAATTAGATTTTCAGCCAGTTAGGTCACACACTTCATTGGATCTATACTTTAAGCTACTGCATTAACAGAGAAAGCAAAGTTGCTGTTGATCAAAAAGTAGAAGTTCTGTAAATGCTTTGTGACTTTAATAATAATCTGAAAGTAATTCCACTTGGTCTTTAGGCACTTGAGTGGCTTTGGAATCCAGCCAGTATTTCAGAGCATCAATGACTGCAAACAATTCAGTGCTGCAGGCCATTTCTAAGATTTAAAAATTACTGTGGGTGGCTCATCTTTGAGTGCATATTCAAGGGATATATGACGCCCCCAAAATTTTCCTTCAGAATCATAAAATCTAGAAACATTAGCTTTTTAGCATTGATTAAAATTCATGTGCATAGTCAGAGCAAAAGAAGGCTTTCTCTGCTAGATTAGAATGGCTACCAAAACATTCCTAGGGCAGTCTGTCTTTCTGCAAATGTATTTCCTATTAAAGATGGTATTTCATCAGTAATTACCTTAATTTGTTTACCCGTTACTTGTGTTGTCCCCAAACTAATTTGGTACCAGGTAGCTCTCCATCTTGAAGGCTGTTTGAAAGTATATGTTGGATTAGGGCACAGTGAGTTTAAGGCAGTCAACTATTCTAATATACCCAATAGGAAATTGTATGTGATAAAGCAAACGTATTTGTTTATTCTAGATTGTGTTGGTCTTCCACTGAAGTACAAAAACTCTTGTAACAGGAACACTGATGCTATTGGTACATAATTATTTCCTGTTTCAATTAAAATAATTTTCTGATAATAACAGGAACAATTCCTTTTTTAGTTGAACACCTTTCTTGATATACCTTACTGTTCGTTTCCATTCAGCTTTTTCTAGGATGTTTGTAACAAGACCTATTAATACCAGCATTGTTAGGAATAAAATTGCTGCTATATTTAACCACTTCTTTCAGGAGTCTGTGCCAAGGGGCACTAAGAGAGGGAGGAGTCTTTTGGGTTTCATTTATTTTCTCCTGATTAGGCACTCGGCTGCTCATAGCCAAGTGAATATTCATTCACACCAGATAAATATACTGTGGCTGTGAATAATGGCTATGTTTGCACTTTTAACAGTCAAGACCATTTTTCCAGTTCTGGAATTGCAAATATAGCTTCAGTTCAGATGTCTGCACTATGCTTCTATTTTTGGCATGCTTACATAGAAATAGTCCAGCTCAGGAGCATATGCCTATATATATAATAGGGGCATACCTATTAAAAACAGAGCTGCCCCTCTTATTCTCTTTGAAATTATCCATAAAATAAATTTTTGTATTTGTTTTTTTTATAGGTAGTTTTACTGGCTATGGTCTGCATAAATTTATTTTACAGAATATACTGAAAATTGTAATCAACAAAGCTATGCACTAAAGATGATGTAGAACTGCTTTTGCACTAGTGAAATGCTGAAGATCATCTCTTATAGCTGAAGTACATTCAGGTATAAGTTCTCATTCATAAAATACACTACACTGTCAGGCAAATAAAGTTCCTTTATGTATTATATGCCAATGTGCAAAAGTGATAAAATTAAAAGTTTGTGCATCAAACAGTACCAACTATTGCCTCATTTTCAAGCAAAATTCAGGTCCATGCAGGTTGTTGCTGTCAGCAGAAGTGTGAAATCAGGGAAATCCTTCCATTTATTGGCAAAGAATTAAAAATGTCCCCCAAACCAAAACATAACTGTTTCCTTACTCACAAGAAGATAAATTCATTTTTTAGTATTTTGAGAATTTCAGTCAACACTTAAACTAAAAAAAGTCATTTCTTATGGTAATCCTATGAGATTGCAGTTTTACAGGGTCATCATTTGGTGGGAAAGCCCTTTCAGAGGTTCTTGCCCTTCTGTACAATTGCCCACCCTCCCAAGCTGTGTTTTTAAAGCCATGCTGTGCACACAGCAAACACACGGATAAGAAAGAGCAGCGGGGGGCAGCAAAAACAAGTCAGGAATGCTTTTAGCGTGGAATTACAGCCTGAGTGCTTTTATAGCTGCATTTTGATGTTACCTTCCTTTTATACTTCTAGAGTTTTGTTCTCCTTTGAAGAAATTGTTCCCATTGAAACAATATCCAGAAAAGTACCCTTTGTTTTAATGATATTTGACATAACCTACCTATACTCTTCTATACAAGACCTGCTCTCTGTTAATGTTAGAATTACCATTGCCTTTCACAGAAAATGCCCTATTTCCCAGTAGGGACTAAAATCTTACAGTAGCTACTGTTTAAACTCTGATCTGCCAGAGCAGAGTGTTTCTCATTTCCAACTGTACCAGCAAAATCAAACTCTTCATGTCAGAGGAGGAATATTCAGGTTTTGAATAGAGAACATCATGATAGGTGAGTAAAGGTTAGTATCTCTGGAAGAAACCACATGTCCTCCAAGCCAAAAATAGTGAAGTATGTTGTTAATGGTTGTTTCCATTAGACAGGACTACCTACTTTCGCATAGAAGAGTACTAACCGGCTGCATCTGGTGTCCCTCTGGGGACATAGCTTGTGCTTTTTCTGCTGAAAATGTCTGCAGTCATTAAGGGTTGTGTCGGGGCTGCTAGGGTGACATTTCTATACAATGATACCAGAGTTAGGTACTGCATGCATGGATCACAATATGTGAGTGTGTTGGATTTGTGTGGCAAGGATTTTGTAGCAAGGGAGCTACAGAGGTGGCTTCTGTGAGAAGCTGCTAGAAGCTTCCCCTGTGTCTCTAGAGCCAGTGCCAGCTGGCTCCAAGACAGATCCGCTGCTGGCCAAGGCTGAGCCCATCAATGATGGTGGTAGTACCTCTATGATAATCATAGAATCATTTAGGTTGGAAAAGACCTCTAGGATCATCAAGTCCAACCTTTGTCCAACATCTCCCTGACCCCTAGACCATGTATTGAAGTGCCACATCTACTTGTTTTTTGAACACCTCCAGGAATGGTGACTCCACCAATTCCCTGGGCAGCCTGTTCTAATGCCAAACCACTCTTTCAGTAAAGAACTTCTTCGTAATATCCAAAATGAACATACTTAACAAGGGGAAAAAAAGCCTACACCACTGCAGTCAGAAGAGAGCAGTGAGAATGTGTGAGAGAAACAGTCACCAAGGTCAGTGAAGCAGGAGTGGGAGGAGATGCCCCAGAGCAGAGATGCCTCTGCAGCCTGTAGGAAGGGCTTACCTTGGAGAATTTCATGGAGGACTGCCTCCCATGGGAGGGACCCCACAATGGAGCAGGGGAAGAATGGGAGGAGTCCTCCACCTGAGGAGGAAGGAGCAGCAGAGACAATGTGTCATAAACTGACTGCAACTCCCATTCCCTTTCCTCCTGTGCTGCTTGGTGGGAGGAGGTAGAGAAATCAGGTGTAAAGTTAAGCCTGGGAAGAAGGGAGGGGTGAGGGGAAGGTGTTTTATGATATGTTTTTATTTTCTCATTATCCTACTCTGATTTGATTGGCAGTAAATTAAAATAATTTCTCCAAGTCAAGTCTGTTTTACCCATGACAGTAATTGCTGAGTGATCTCTCCCTGTGCTTATTTCAACCCACAACCCTTTTGTTATATATTCTCTTCCCTGTCCAGCTGAGGAGGGGAGTGGTGGAACAGCTTTGGTGAGCACTTGGCGTCCAGCCAGCGTCAACCCACCACAGCGGTGATAGTAGAGACATGTTTGAGAGTACTGGTCTGCTTGAATATGAGTCTATTGAAATATTGAGGGACTATGTAAGGAGGAAGGAACCAGCCTTGGTGTCATCTTGTCTGTACATTTAGGTTGAAGTTCTTGGAAAAGATTACCTCTGGACTGCACCTAAATTTTGTCTTAAAGGAACTGTTCAGTTAGCCTCAGATGAGAGCCTAAGCAGAACTCAGGTGCGTGCAGTATGAGTAATCAAGGGACCAAGAATTTGGGAACAGCTGAAAGCTTGCATCATTTGATGATATAAATTAGTCCATGTACACCTCTGATTATCCAGTTTGCATATATTTCAGTCATGAGAAATATCTCTAGTCTTTTCTTTATCAGTGGGTGCAAGGACTGATTAATAAAGAATATCTGACAAGGTAACAGATAGTTTTATGAAGACTAGGATATTCAAAGAAAAATGTGTCTAGAGAATATTCAGAAAGATCAAAAGCTTGTTTTCTTCATAATGCTATTAGACACTGAAAGTACAACAATAAATTTTGCATCAAAGTACCACACTGTCTCATTTCAGAATGAATAAAACCAAATCTGATTTACAACAAGGTTATTGAACTGCTGGCTTGTGAATTGTCTGGCCTGAAGGATGAATTTGTCTCAGGTCTGTATAATTTTGATACAGTTACACTGAGCGTCTAGTTCTGCAAACTACTGCTGAGCCTATCCATCTCCAGGAAATGATTATTTTTATGAGTCCCAAAACTCATACCAAGCCACAGTTCTTAAAATGCTAGGCAGTCCTGATTTAGAAAATAAGCTATTACACTATTAACAACGTAGCAACTGCTTTTGCTTTTAAATGAAAAGCAAAGACAGAAACAAACCCAGAATAATGGCCTATATGGTATAATATGGCCGTGGTGTAATATGACAACTTGACATAATATAAATCATATTATGCATTGACAACATCCAATAATATATATTATATGTACCTATAATAGAATAAGATAAAAATAATAAATGTAAGCATGAAAAAAAATCAATTGAATTGTAACGAGGTCAGATTTTAAATGCCATTGTTTTCTGTGAATTGGAAATTTGAAGTGCTGATCAGCTCTATTTTTAGGGGAAATTTGTAACTGATTACATCTCAGACTAATTACTAGATCTTGTTTTCAAAAATCCAGAAAAGGAAACTGTCACTTTGAGTTCCCGAAATTATTTTCTGTATATGTGATGCAGTTTGTATGTCTTTGCAGTCAATCTACTCTTAAGTCAGTCATCTCTATGCATATGTAAATTTGTCTTTGTTGATTGCCTTTTACCCCCAATCATAAATAACAGCTCTACCAGACGTTGCTTTCTTCATTACTTCTTCACCTACCATATGTATAGGCGAAACCATTCTAAAACTGAAGTTCTTTGAGAATTTGGCATTCTGAACTATTAGGCTGTAGTTACTTTGGATGTCCGTGTAACATACAAGAGTGTACATGATTAACTGAAAATTATTCCACTTAAACCTTCTGTTCTGACTGATTTACCTGATCAGCCTGCACACAATTTTGAAGGTTTGACCTTTCAGCTTCAGCTCAGATAATTACATTGACAAAGATTGTTAAAGCAGCTACTGTGCTGTTCCCCTGTTGTAGACAACTTAAGAATGAGTTGAGAGATTCATGTTTACATGAGTTCAAATCTTGATTAAATGAAATGTAAATCTCAAACCTTCCAACTGGTATTTCAAGTTGTAATTTATCTTTGCCTATAACATGAGAATCATAGAATCATTTGAGTTAGAAGGGATCTTAAAGATCATCTAGTTCCAATCCCCCTGTCATGGGCAAGGACACCCTCCACTAAACCAGGTTGCACAAGGCCCCATCCAACCTGGTCTTGAAGACATCCAGTGTTGGGGCATGCACAATGTCCCTGGGCAACCTGTTTCAGTGACTCACCACCCTCATAGTGAAAAGCTTCTTCCTAATTTCTAATCTAAACCTACCCTTTTTCAGTTTAAAGACATTACCCCTCATCCTATTACTACAAGCCCTCCTGAAAAGTCCCTCCCCAGCTTCGTTGTAGGCCCCCTTCAAATACTGGAAGGCCCCGGGTCTCCCTGGAACTTTCTCTTCTCCAGGCTAAACAACCTCAACTCTCTCAGCCTGTCCTCTTAGGAGAGGTGTACCAGCCCTCTGATCATCTTTGTGGCCCTCCTCTGAACCCACTCCAACAGGTCTATGCCCCTCTTGTATTGGGGGCTCCAGAGCTGGACACAGTACTCCAGGTAGGGTCTCATGAGAGTGGAGTAGAGGGGCAGAATCACCTCCCTTGACCTGCTGGCCACACTGCTTTTAATGCAAACCAGGATACAGTGGGTTTTCTAGGCTGCACTCACACATTGATTCATGTTGAGGTTTTCATCAACCAACACCTCCAAGTCTATTCTCCTCAGGGCTGCTCTCAATCCACTCATTGCCCAGCCTGTATTTGTACTTGGGATTGCCTCGACCCAGGTGCAGGACTGGAAGATAACAATAGCTCAGTAGTAAAGTACAGGCACGTCTTGTGGGCATTGTAGCATTAGTTCATCAGCACACCTCTGCTGATCCTTTTATTGCTATTATACTGAAAGAGCAACAACAGCCCCCAAAGAGACTGAGTGAAATACAGCCAGTGGAGTTGGAACTTGGAAATACTGACTCAGTATTTTACAAAAAATGCCAGTGCTGAAGATTCATTAAGTGTCATATGTTGCCAACAGAGGAATCACACCTTTTCCTTTCCTCCAAGCCACACAGGCCAACCTTATGTCTTCATTTGACAAACCAGTGATGTGTTCAAGCTCTGAAATAATCTATGATAATGTGTTTTACTCACAAAGACAGCCTAGGGAAAAATTCTGCTAGTTTTTCGATCTCGAGGTCCACACTGTATCTTTGTCCTTTGAAATCTTTTAAAGAAACATAAAGAATATATCAGTTAGTTAACAATTTGGATGTGCATCAAGTGCACCCATTTTTCATACGGAGTAAAGTCTTGCCAGGAAAATTTAATGAAGTGATTTGCTGAAGCAGAATAATGTTGATAATGTTGGATACACTCAGCGTGTCTAGCCAGCATACAATACTGGCAGCTAGTTCTCTTTTCTAGATAAAAAGAGGATCTTAGGCCTAAATGTTTAATTGATTCATATATGCCTACATTTAAAAAAAACAACAGGTAGGATATCATCACCTGGCAATTATAAAGAAGTTGATCCCCATGGTATCTTACAAAGCATCTTAGAATATTTTCTGATTGCATTCTCGTCATTCCAGATTTTCATCTGTAATGGCAAAACTCTGTTACAGGAAATTCCTGTCAAAAAGAATTCTATGACAAATGTTTTACCGTCAGATAATATTCGTTCTAAGAACCAAAGGCTTTTTCTGAAAGAGGGTGGTTCTGCTGAGTTGTTTTCTCAAGTTGTTTAATTTTCAGTTTCTTTGTAATCTTGCTGTTTTGAAAAGTGTTTTTTAATTATAATGAAAAATGATTGGGACTCAGAAGACCTGATGGAATTCTCAGTTTAAAATTTTGATTGAGCTAATCCAATTGCCTATTTTGGAGACTTAGAAAAAGAGGAAAGAAAAAGGGATTTTTTTTTTTCTTTCTTTCTTTCAGATTTTCCATTCCGTTATAGTATGAGGGTTCATTTTGACATCAAAAATGCCTTCAGGACCAGCTTGAAGTTTTCAAATGATCTGACAGATCTAGCCATGTAGCTTGCTGGCCACTGAAACTGTAAAACTACTGCCATTTTTCTGTTGTGGCCATGATTCTTGCATTTCTGTAGTGGTTAGCTGATTAAGGAATGGCACATGTGAATGTTTTGCATGAAAACTTGTTGTGCTGGTCTAGTAGAATCATGGCAGCTGGGACATGTGAGGGCTGTGAACACTGAAAAGGCATAAATCCAGGTCTACTGAGTTTTAAAAACTGATGTAAGGGCCAGATCTTCAGATGATATTAAAGAGCAGCTATATTGACTTGGAACTATACTGGCACTACGTAAAGATCTTAGAGGATAAAGGCATTTTAAAATTCCATCCTGGTTGTGAGAAATAACTGATAAAGAGCTTTTTCTGATCTAAAATTAATTTAGTAAGGAAGCTGCATAAAAGATGAGGTGGAAGTTTTCAAACAATATTGGAATATGTCAGTATACTTATCTGGGTAGATTGGGAAATCAAGATAAAGAAATTATGTAGCTATACATGCATTGTGATTACAAAATAGGAATGCATGAAAGTAGAAGAATATAAGTGTTTTCAATTTTTTGTTTTTCTACATATGTCTATGGTAGAAACCTATGCCAAAAAAAGCACAAATGGTGATTTTATATTTTCCCTCTTGTGAAGGGATGCATAAAGAAGTCAATTTGTTGTAAATTAGACTTAGCTGATGTAACAAATGGCAAATGAATGCGCTGTATTCAGATTTTACTAACATGTAATAAATTGTGTATTCATAGTGAGTATTTTTATATAGCTATTTGTTTTAAAAAGCTGTGGCAATCAAACTAATTTCTTACCAACTTAACCCATGGTTTTTAAAGTAATTTGGTGCCTTTTTATGGCCCCCATTTTTTTCTTGTAGGTGGTTCTCTATCAAATGAATTTTGATATTATTACTGGAAGTTCTAATTCATTCAACTATATTAAATTTTTATTGTTTAGTTTATCCATATAATCATGAGATGCTTTAGATTGTAATCCTTTGCATGCTGGAACAGCAGGCCAACAAGCGTCAATCTTTTTTAAGGCAGAAAGATGAGAAAGATACCTAGTCAAGCAAAACGAAGAGAAATGACCTTAGGTAAAAATCCCTGAGAAGCTGGTAAGCCTCTGCTTTGTTAGACTTTGTTCTCTTCTGGTTTTTTGAACTGTATATTCAGAACACTTATATGTGTATGCATAATTAAATTGTGTCAGCCTAATTATCGTATCTTAGCATTTTACAGTTGTAATCTTCACCTATTTTAGGTTGGATGATAACTTGGTGAAATGCCTAGTAATTCAGCAGGTTAGTGGTTTAAGTGCTAACTTCGTAACATCCAGACTATTAAAATATTTTCTTTCCAATGATCAAATAACCTTGATAGACTTAAGTAACCTTTAAATAGGTTTTCAAGCTGGCAACTTTAATTGCTCAGTGAGTAGTTGGATTGATATGGAAGCACACTGTGCAAGTTTTCAGAAAAGGCTGATTTCATTGACATAATTTCTCACTCCTTCAATTGCAGGGATCTGATGAACACAGTGGGGTGAGTATTTGTGAGCAGCTGTTGCCAATAATGTGATTGTCTGAACGCTGTGCTAGCTGCTGGAAGTTCTGTAATCATATTACCACAGTATGTGCTTTTCTTTGGAGGTGAGGAAGCTGTAAAGCCTTAAACCTTGGATTAACTAGTATTCTATTTGCTGTTGCAAACAGACTTTGGCCAGGCTAAATTTCTTGCGGGAGTTGTTCAGAAAGCAAAACATGACATTATATTTTCACCACATCCTTTGAGATCTGACATAGGTTCAGAAATAGATCTCAGTTTTGTAGGCATTGTCCATACAAGAGAAATTCAGAGTTGCCGCTTCATGTCACTCAAACTGTGAGTGACTCTAAACAACTATAAGGTGTCTAAATCCAGCTACTGTCTACCTCACTATACTGGAACTATAGCGCGTTTTCTGACTCAGACCTCTTGCCTAACACTCTTCTCTGGGAGACAGCCGTTACCAACCCCATGTGCAAAGTCCTCTGGAGCAGGGTTTGAATCCTTTCCAGCATCAGGGCCCCCCAGTCTCATTCATGCTCTTTCAGAGTTCTTGTTCAATCCTCTGAAGGACAGTGTAGTGGTAAATAAAATAATTTTTCAGCTACAGCTTCTTTCCTCTCTAAGGATTAGAAAATCTCAAAAGAAAAAGAATTCCCAGTCTTATAATAGCCCTTTGGATCTGTCTGCAGATTTTTCATAGGCATGATCATTTCCTAATGGCAATTACATAAAGCTTAATTGTCTTGTTCAGTGGAAAAAACCCACTGTAGATACGTGTTCTCCCTTTTCTCACAGAAGTAGTGATAGTTTATGTGACAGCAAACAGTCCAGGCACAGTGTTATGCTAAAGTATCTTATGCTGCATGTAAGCTACCTGGGAGTCTCTGCTCCACTGTGCTATGCACACGTATCTTGGAATGAGTATTGGAAAGCAAAGGCCTGTGAGGTTGATTGTAAACTCTCATAGAATCATAGAATCACTTATATTGGAGAAGATCTTTGAGGTCATTGAGTCCAACCGTTCAGCTAACTCTACCAAGTCCACTGCTAAACCATGTCCCTGGGCACCATATCAACACGACTTTTAAACACGCCCAAGGATGGTGATTCAACCGCTCCCCTGGGCAGCCTGTTCCAGTGCTTGATAGCCCTTTCAGCGAAACAATTTTTCCTGATATCCAACCTAAACCTCCCCTGGTGTTACTTGAGGCCATTTTCTCTTGTCCTGTCAGTTATTATTTGGGAGAAGAGGCTGTGATATATTTAAAGTAAGAAAAATAATTGCTGTTTCAGATTTCCTATTTACATGGTCAAGACAGCTGTATCTGTTCTCTTTATCTTTTCCAGAAGCGTTCCTTCAATAATTAAGACTAAGTGAAGTTAGGGGATGAAGTTTTTAGGTATCTTTAGGAAAAGGATCATTATAGATTATGCAAAACAAGAAAAATGATTTTCCACTTTGCAAGTGCCAGTTAGTTTTTTCAGTGGCTCAGTGAAGGGGTTCAGCATGTTTTCCATATTTTGAAAATAAGAATTGCTGAGAGAATAGAACATGAATTTTAAAAAAAAACAGGTGTCATGTTCTAGAAATTATTGTCTTCCCTTCACAGCTCTGAGTTAACAGAGCATATCAGAAATGGTGTTATATAAGTATTTCGTTAAAGAAATAGAATTGCAAATTCAACCTTCTTTTTTTCTCACTTGGAAAACTTGCTTGTTTTTCAGTTCTGTTTTGATTTAAATATTTTTCTCCAGGAGCATGTCAGATAGAATTAAACTAGTCACCAGCACTATACATTTCACTTAATTTCTTGCTCGCTTCATCTCAAGGTAAACCCACCTAGCATTTTTTACCGTTCATTTGCAAAAACTGCTACATTCATAGTTTATGTTTTGCAAAGTGTGACTTGTGAAAGGAAATTTTACAGCATGAAATGCTTCTGTGCTGATGTGAAAACATGAAATGAACTCAGAATTTCTGGCACAGATTTAATTTAAATATAACTCAGCATGACTGAAAATCTCCTCAGTGTCCTAGAATTGCACTTTAGGTTTCAATTTATACTAGGCATGAGTAAGTTTTGTTAGCTGCATGAATAATGCATCATTTTCTTCAGCTCAGCTCATTCCCTTCACATGTTTATTCATTTATGCTGTTTAAATGAACAGAAATGCTTGTATCAATATTCACTGGCGTTCTGACAAGCCGCAGGATAGATCAGTTTCCTCAGGCTTAAAAAAAGCATAGAACTACTTACACAGAGACCATCTTTTCAAATGATAATTTATATTTAGATGTCATCTGCATTCCGTGACAGGAGGCCCCTTTCATGCTTCTATATCATCTTGAATAAAATTATTGTAAATGCATATATATATATATTCGTAATGTAATTCTTGTGTAAGGAGTACTAATTGAAGAAAAGAGAAACAGCTTTACAACAGAACCCAAATACACGCAGGGTTTGAGACCCGAGGGTGTGCTTTTCCTTTAGACACATAATACCACGATCAATCCACACCTTTTCAGAGTGTAGAGAGTCCATAAACACGGGACTGGATCAACAGGAGGAGGAAATAGGGCTGAATTTGTCATGTTTTATTGTTAGATGAGCTGCACAGGTCTGTTCATTTTAGTTAACAAAAATGAATTTGGGCAGAAAAGCAGCTCTATAGAGACTAATATAATCTAATTTTAGATTAATGGAGACTAATTGTATCACTTTATTGACACTGTATGTTTTATCATTCTCTAATTATATATTATAATTATATAATTTAGTGTCACAAACTTAGTTTTTATATCATGTCAATCATTCAAACTTGTATGGATATATAGTTTATTACTCTCTGTTTGCAGGTAATAAGTATAATTTTTTTATATAATAAGGTTTAGTCATATTTGTTAAGGTAGCACATTTTTATTGTGCTCAAACCATAAATTTCTTCTGCAGAAGGAGCTTTTTAAAGATATTAGTGATAGGTTTATGCCACATAGCCATCAGATTCTGTGTGGCTTTTTCCTCAATTTCTTACAGTCATTAATATTTTCCTCATCCCAGTGCTTGTGTTGTTCAGTATACATTAGGTGCTGAGAAACACAAATAACTTCCACACAGTCACACAAGAAAATCTGTGATAGAAAGGGAACTTAATGTCTACTACTTGGATCCAGGTTGCTGCTTGAATTCTATTGCTTGGATACTATGATATCACCCATCATTTTTATAACATACTTATGTCTTTCAAAGTTATCTCTAAATTAGGACTTAGTAGCTATTGGAGCTATCCAAATGAAAAGGATGAGCAGAATATGCTTCTTGTTTAATCTCATCCTCAATTTCCACTTTCTGTAATTGGTATTCCACAAAGACTGATGTTTCTTTAGAAACAATAAATAAAACAATAACAACAACAAAAAAGAGAACAAGAATTCAGCAAAGTTGGTTTTGTGTTTATTTATGGTGCTGGGTGGAATTTAAATTTTCTGTACTATGGCAAATGTAGCAAAATTTTGCCATTGTGAAGTGAGACAGACCTAGAAAGTTTTAAAATTTAACCCAGATTGAAAATGGGAAGAATTCTTTTAGTTTCTGAAGCAGAATTTCTTTGAAATGACACAAGTAACCTTAGATGTAACATTCTTTAACCAGTTATAGAAACAAGCAGGTATTCCATATCTATGAAATAGTAAGGCTACATAAAGTAGTAGGGCAATGATAGCCTTTTGCTGTGAGTTATTTGGAACTGTTACTGTCTGTCAGTTTAATAAGACTTTCTCAGAAATGAACAGATTTTCTACCAGGGCAGAATATAGATTTTCTGTCAGCCTAGTACAAATAGAAGTACCAGGAATTTTCAGTGAAAAATGTATCTAACATGCAAAATGAAATAACACAATGGTCATTAAGGCCCATGTACAATTCAGTGAAGTGACCTTAAAGAATGATAGATCCAGAAGCCAGAATCCTATAAAAATTTTCCCATTTTTCATGTCTTATCTCTCTCGTGTCAGCCAGCTTAGACTTCACAACACATTCCTGATACTTTTCCAAGTTCTTTTCGGAGATGATCAAAAAGGGGCCAGTTAGACTTAACATGGCAACACTTGCATGATTTGGATCCCTGCACTTTGGAAAGAGCTCATCCAAACTCAATGCCTTGCCGTATCGGGATTACAAAAGATCCATTGGGTGACAATAACTTGTAGTTTCTCTTAGCCAAAGTTGGATGCAAACCAAATGTTTTTAGAAAAGTCTACCTCTCTAAGCTGCCTACATAAACTGCATTATTTGTTAGTCTCATTAGCAGTCTCAGATATCAGAATATTTCTTTGCTCCTTCCTCCACACACATACTGCCTTTTTATCAGCATTCACACACTCTGCATAGAGTATGTGGAAAAGCAGCTGTCTGAGATAACTGGCAGTATAATAAATGGGAATTAACTAACACTAAAATAGGAATGCTGGACAAGCAAATCTGTGAAAATAAAGGAAGACTGGCATCCATGAAGTAGTAACTCTGAAAATACAACTTCTTTTTAGCAAAATGGTTCTCATGACTATTTGCTCTGATTGAAGCTTACTGGAATTGAATTTATTTCTGGTAAATGAGGTGTGCAACTATCCTGTTCTGTAGGGATATAGCCTTGTCAGGGCTTTTAAGGCCAAGTTCCCCCACTCTCCAATTGTATTTAGTCACATGAGAGCATCCACCTGATATTCCTTCAAGTGTATCTAGTCCTTAATGTGTCTTCCAGGGCCCATGTAAGTGTGGCAGTGATTATCTGCATTTGTAAATGCCTCCACCTAGAATAGCAAGTCTTCTAGGACCTATCTCAATGGTCCCCACAGCATAGCTGAAAACATCGTTACGTGCACCAGTGCACATATTCTCTCACTCACTGGATACTTCTTTGTTACTGGGGAAGAACAGGAGCATGCAGCAGTGATATCCAGCAAAGAAAGAGATTGTGACTATGTGCTGTTTATACGATGATTTTTAACAGGTTATGTAGACTGTAATGTGTAAATATGATAACTCAAGCATGAGAGTAACAAATGCAATTTTGTCTTAACAATATTTAACGGAGAACAAATGAGGTGACTATGCTAGTGACATTGGACACCTATAACAGTTTATGAAATAAATGGTAATGAATAGCTGTAAGAAACATTAGCAGCATTTGAGCCATGAGCAGCACAGTGTTACAGTTATGGCAGCGAGTCTCTGAGTTGTCCCAATTCATTAAGGTCCCGATACCCCTTGGCCCTCAGAGCCCACATTCCTGGCACAAGAGTTCACAGGATGTCCCACCTAGTATGTTGAAAGGGCCCAGGTAGCTGTTCATCACTGTAGCCATTGATTCTTAGATGCTGGGATCTTCAACGCTGATATTTTTGTGCCGATCCTCCCTCGGTAGTCTTTGAGTTGTCTTTTTATACCCTCAAGGTGCTGTGATCTATGACCTTCTGTACCTCTCAGTGTGTACTTCTGTACGATCTCAGAGAGATTATTCATTACTTTTGTTGAGTCAGTTCAATCTAAAGGCAGCTGGTCACTGTGTCCTCTGGTCACTGTGTCCTCATCCCGCAGCTGTCTCCCTGTAGTGCCAATTCCATGAAACAGTCTCTCTGCCTTCATGACATGGCTGTCTTAACTGCGCCATTATTGCAATACTTTCCTGTATTTTATTAATGCCCTACAATCAGAAATTTGTTAAATTGATTTATTTTAGTTCAGCATCTCCCCTGCAGTTTTGTAGGTACACTAAGACCTCACACTTGTGATCAGCAATTTGTCTAGTCCTTACCTTGCCACAATGTCAAATATGGTTGTACAGGGTTAGTAAAGTTACATCAAAGCCCATCTTGACTTACCAGTTCCCTGCACTTTGCTGTGATGATTAGCAGCATTATACTGAGGACTGTCTTGACTCAGAGATGCCTGACTCAGCTTGCTTGTTCTCAGTTCCCTGATGGGTACCCTAGAATCCCTTGTTGTTTTCAAGTTTTCCTCTTATGTTCTGCAGCAATTCAGAGTAGGCAACAAGCTTGGGTTCACCATGGTGCAGAGATCTTGCCAGAAACCCAGTAGCCTGGAATCTTCCATTTGTAGAATAAATGGATATTTATGGAGTTGGCCCTGGCTTGCAGCCAAGCACCCACACAGCTCCTCACTTGCACGCACCATACCCCCCCACCCCCGAAGAATGGGAAGAGTAAATAGAAATGAGTGAGAAGAGTTGTGGGGGAGTGAGAAGTAAAAACAGGGAAATTACTTACCAAGTACTGTCATGGACAAAACAGATTTGACATGGAGACTTTAACTTAATTTATTGCCAATTCACATAAATATTTAATTCTCGATTCAGGTATTAGGAAACGAAACCCCCAAACATTGAAACACTTAGGGAGAAAATAGCACTCCTCCTTTCCCAGACTCAACCTCACTTCAGCCACCCCTCTCCCCACTTCTAGTCTCCACTCCTGTACTCCAGACACTCATCCTCACACCTTGTTATTGCCACAGGTTACACTCAGTCCCATCAGTGAGGTGACAGGTGATTCAGGGAGTTGGGGTCAGGATGCAGTGCTTTCTCTGCTGGCCCTTCTTAATCCCTCATTTTCTATTGTCCAGCATAGGTCCTTCATGAGCTGGCATCCCTTTGGGGTGTACCTGCTCTGCTGTGGAGCACCTCCTTCTCCTCTGGCCTTGTTATTCCCTCATTCCCTCTGCTGTTTCCTACTCTTCTGTTCCCTCATTCTCTTTCTGTCTGATGTTTCTTGACCTTTCTTAAATATTTTTTTTCACAGAGGTGCCACAAACTCCTCTGAGTGGCTTAGCTGTGGACTGCATTATGTCTGTTTTGGAGCCAGCTGTGGCTAGCACAGGGCAGTCACTGACCTTTTCCCACAGAGACCTACCCAATAGCTGCCCATCCCACTACCAGAATGAGACTTAAGATCTTTTCCTTTTTTAAAGAATATTTGCAAAAATGAAGGTTTAGAAGGATGACTTCCCAGCTGACATCAGGGGACAGATGAGGGAGATCTACAGCTGTGTCAAGAAAAACAGCTCCCATTTTTGGTGGAAGTTTCTCTAGCTGCAGATATGCATTGCTTCTGGGTATACCTGCAAGGGCATGGATCATTTCTTAGCAATCCAAAGGATATTTCTGAAAAAGGAGAAGGAAACACACTGGGCATTGACACATGGCTGTGAACCTGCACTTGTAGTAGATAAACCATTAGAGTGATTACACCAGCTCTCAACCAGGTTCCTATTTCCTGAGCACACTTTTGACTTCTTCCCTCTTTGAGGAAAAATCACTGTTGAATACCATTGGACATCAGACCAAATCTGTGATTGGTCTTTACATAACTGAGTATCATCACTTGGGATGATTAGCCTCATGAGTTAATCCTAGATCATGCCAGTGATAGCCTTTTCCTACCATATTCCTGGTACCAGATGGGCAGGAGGAAGAACACAACCGAAAAAGGACGGATCTGTCCGTGTTTCCTTGCCCTCATCATGAATTATTTTTCCCATATATCTACCCACAATTTCCCTTGCTGTAATTTGTGCCCTTTCCTGTGCATCTCTGAGAAAAGTCTTTGTCTTCTCTAAACCCCTATTATGTAGCTGAGTACAACAATGAGATCTCTCCTCAGCTGTCTCTTGAAGCTGAACAAACACTGCTCTCTCTGTCTCTTCCTGTTATGTACTCCAGCCCCTAACTATTTTTGCCATGCCCATCACTGGGCTCACTCCAGGTTGTCAATGTTTTTACTGTACCAGGAATCCCAAATGGGGTGCATTACTTCGGGTGCTATCTTACAAGTGACAAATAGCAGAGCTTGCTAGCCACTGTTAAAACACAGTTCTGTTACTAGGATTCATTGCTGCAAGGGCACACTGCTCATTTCTATCCAACATCTTGTCCACCAGGATCCCCAAGTCTTTTTCTGCAAAACTGCTTTCTAGCCAGCTGACCCCTGGGTTGTATTACTGCATTAGATACTCCTCTCCAAGTGAGAAACTTTCCATTTGTCTTTGGTGAACTCCACGAAGTCCTGCCAGACCCTTTCTGCAACCTGTCAAGATCCCTTTGAAAAAGAGCCATAACTTCTAGCATATTGTTGGCTCTCCTCACTTTCTCTTTCCAAACTGCTGCTTTGCTTTTTTTTCCCCTTTGTCCATTTCCTACAGTTTTGGAGAGTGTGAGACATTAGAAAAAGAGGGTCATTCAGTGCCAATTGTCAGGGAACAGTCAAGTGTACTTTTAATTTACTGATATAGTCATACACCCCAGTTCTGAAGTAAAAGAGAAGCACATCTAGATAGTGCTCAGGGCTGCAGTGCTAGATGGTAATGTGTGCTCTGGAGAAGCATATGTATGGTGTTGGATGTCACCTTTCATCACCAGAGCCTTCCATGACTGCTGAGGCTGTTCTCCAGTGTTGGTTGCTGGGCTGTGGGCAAGCCGTGTCCTGGGAAGATGGCTTTGGAAGCACTTGGACAAGGGGCTCCTGTAGTGTACTTGCAGTGGTTAGTGAGGCCGTGGGAAATAATAGGAGTATTACTCTCTGTGATTACAACTGAAGCCCCCTTCCAGTGATCACTGGATTGGAAATGTGTATTCTTGATGATCTTGGTATATTTAGGCATATGATTTGGCCTGAAGGGTCTGATGTTTGAGGCCCCAGAAAGGATGTACCCGGATGGTACTTCACACACTTCCACTGTGATGATCCTGACAGTGGATTTACTGACACAAAACTGTTTGTGCCATAAATTCAGAAGAGAGTTGTAATAAGATTTCCTGGCATCAAACTGACCCACTTTTGGGACAGGATGGATATGTAAAAATGAGTGTGCTGCAGCAGAAGAATTAGTGCCAGCTCATCACTTAGGACCATGTGGTGTCATTCAGATATTAATGGCCCAATAGTGGTTATTCTTCACCTGGTGGATGATAATGTGTGTCCCCTCCCCCTCTAAGAGCTGGTGATTTGTCATCTGAACCACTGTGCCATGGCTCTGGGAGCCCATGCAAGGCTGGAGCTAGGACTGATCATAATAGACATGACAGTCCAGCTGCCAGAGCATCATCCAGGAGCAGCTGCTCAGTAGCAACAGTCAAACCACCACCATCCCATATAAAGGAACCTCATATTTTCACTCACAGAAAACTAATATTGTAGTAAGATCACCACATATTATTATGTTATTAATCAAGTTATGAATTATAAAACATTAATGTTATGTGGGTTATTATTATATCATTACAGCCCACATACATAAATACACAGCATATTAATTATTTTAAGATTATGAAAAATTGAAACTCTCACTATTTTAAAATCAAATCATTGCATGCGGCGGGAGATCAATGGACAACACGTACACGGACTAATATAATCCAAGCATTGCTGTTTATTGCCCAAAGCTCACTCATTATATACCCACCAGCGCTAACCATGCGCTGGAAGCCCCACTCTAATTGGTAACCAACTCTGCCAGGCGCTAAGCAACATCTCTTGATTGGCCAGGTACTGCTCTCAAAGGCGCCTCCCTTGGTTCCACCTTCTGCCTCCATTTTCTTGCTGCTTCACTCCCGTGTCACGTGCCGCACGTGGCTGTCCCCGTGTGTCCTTGTTTACGTCTTCCCTGTAACCGTCCTTGTGTGTCTTTGTTTACGTATTCCCTGTAGCCATCCTTACTGGTGCCGCCAAGTCTGGGTTTGCTCACATGCCCATTCTTATGGAGATACCCCTCCACAATTGCAGGTTTGGCAGTCAAGGAAAAATACAAGTTTCTGGCTTATTTCAGTGAATGAAAATAGTTTAGGAACGACACTACCCTCCTTAGAGAACTGATTCATCAAATGTTATTATTATGTGTTTCACTTTTTGAGTGCCTAAAAAAGTGAAAGTGATGTTTAAATAATACAGAACCTGGAAGTTATCATGGAAGTAAATTCTTAACCTTGCAGCCACCAAGAGTGATTACTGTTGAAATGTTTATGTGCTGTGATTGATATATTGTATATAATACAGATTCATATATCCGTTGAAGAACGTCATTCATTGTAACACTCATTTCACATAAAACAAGTGAGCTGACCCAAGTGAAAAATAACCATACAAATAAAAAGTACCCAAGCCCTTCAAACCTGAATTAGTTCATCAATCTGATTTGTCACCTCAACCCAGAGTAATTGTTATGGTATAGTGATTTGGGCAATGTAGGAGCATCTGAGTTTGCACTTATGGAAAGAAAAAGGTGTATAGAACTAGCTGGCATTTGTAGATTAATTTGTTAATTTATTGGTATAATGCAATAAAGATGCTGATTCAGCAAAACCCTTTTACTTTTTACCAAGGTCATGAAGTAGTTATGGGTTCATTGCACTTTTATGCTTATAAATATCTTCAGGGTGAGCTATTTATGTTTTGATGAAAATGTCTTAAATTTATTTTTCTACTGTCATGCTTTAGACAGAATAACATCGTGCCAAAGCAAAAGTGAGATTAAATTGTTTATCTTTTTTGATCAAATTGAACAAAAACAAGTGAACCAATATTACATAGGACAAAAAACATATTCAGTTTTCAAATGTTCCTGTTTTAATGAGTGATGGCGGCTAAAGGAGCAGATGTGAATATTTTTCAATCTTTCAATGCACCAGTAATAATTTGTAAACACTGGGTTATACCTTTCTTTTGTCAATACTCATCAAGCATCTCTCATTTTTTAGCTTGTACATTCTTCAGAACAGGATGTGTTTGCTCTGTGCCTAGCCCAAAAGGGCTCTTGCTGTTAATTGGGCCCTTTGGCTTCTGTGGTAATCAAATCTGTTAGGGAACAATAGCCTACAAGACTGTTAGAAGTATCAGCAAGGACATTGCAAAATGTCAATAATGTCAGTTAATGTTTATGTATCATATGAAAGGCCATTATTACTATGAAGTTAAAAGCAGCAGTAGCAAGATGTTATTATGCTTATAAAATTTACTTTGCTTTTGTGGGCTGGGATGTTAGTAACAGCAAGTTACTAGTTCACAGTCTGGAACAGTTCTTCTGATTATATATTGGATAGTAACTTGGTAGAAGTGCGTGGGTGTCTAATGTCACTTCTATTTATCTATTCCATCTCCAGTGACCTGCGAACTCCAAACATGTAATCCTTTAGGGGATTCACATTTCAGAATGAAATAATTGCTGGTGTATGAAATCACAATGATGCTTTCTTAGACATTTCAGCATTCTTTTGCTGTCATAGTGGTAAAATTTCTGATGGGCTTGAGAACGGTAATAGTCTGCCTGGTTCTTATTATAAAGAAGAGAAAGTCAGCAAACTGGTTTCCGTAATGATAACCAGATGATAATTATTTTTCCTTACTATCTCCTCTTTCAGTTTAGAGATTTAATGTGGCTTTATATAAAAATCAATTTCGATGCAAGCAAAACTTATGTAATCACAGTTCTCCTAGGAAGAATCATACGCTCAGAATGACCAGGGTGATACATGTAGCAAGAAACTGAACAATGAAATTGCTTGTGTGTTTGTAGCATCTTTTGCACCATGTAATTTCCATTTTTGTCCAGAGTAGTGTGGAAGGAAATATTATGTTTGTGCAATTGTCAGATTGTTTACCAAGATTGACTTGCATAGATTTTATAAGGTTTGCTGGAGATCCCTGCTTGTGTGCTATAACTGTTGTCCAACATTCAGCTGGCAGCAAACCTGGGGAGGCTTGATAGCAGGTAGATTCAGAATTACCACCCTCTGCTCTTTAAGGTTGTATCTAGTGTTTTAGGAACTGTCATTTGAACAAAAGAAAAATGTTGTCCTTCCTCTGAAATGAGCAGCTAAATGTGTGCTGTTAGGATCTCATCCTGTGTGCTCTGTTTCTTCTTTAGTTACAGGAAATCTCTAAGATCATAAGCACTGTGGTGGAAAATTCAATTTGAGATGGGCAGCCCAGCATTCATAAAGATCAGAAAAGGGAAGCAAGTATACATTAATTAAAAGCTAATGATAATAAATAAGCAATAATGGTAAAAAGACTGTCTATAAATAACACTTAATCAAATATTGTTGTATATGCATATGTCAGTCTGTGTCCTTACCATCACAAGCTGTTGATTCTATGACTGCGTCCCTTTTTTAAGGTCTTGTCTACATTAAAATACTCTCAATATTGTTTAAAAGGTTCCAGCTTGGCTATACAAAGCAGCTTGTTAGCTCAGGCTAAAATGTGCTCATCATACGTAAAAATCTGTAAATCTTCCAGCAGCCTTCTTGTCACTTTTCCAGATGGGTAAACAAGTTACTATATTACTGACTTAACTTACCAGGTAAGACACTGCAGTGCAGTGCAAAAGACCATGGGATGTCCCCATATACTGCAGAAGCAGTGAGGTTACAATTATTTGTGCAGGCACTTAAAATGGGGAATCTGTTACCAGGCTAGGCAGATCCTGGGACTCAGATGAAAGTACGCTCTCTGACGTAGACATCATCCCTACTCTAATCAGGGTAATCAAATAGGGCTGAATTTCCTCATAGTTGGTGGGGTCTTTAGGTGATCTTGGTTTAGTATCTCCTGGTATGTCATCTTTAATCCTTAGAAGAGTTTTCCTCCAACTTCCTTTCCAAGTTTTACTCACATCTCTGCTCTCAAATTCCCCTTGAAGCACCACTTGTCCAGGGATTGTGTCTTCTTGTAAGAACTTACTTTAAGCTCTCTTTTTGATACCTAGTATTGTGTTCCTTTTTTAAAGTATTCCCTTTTTTCCCAGCCTTTGCCTGTTCTCTTTTGTAAGGTGAAAGTGTAATTACAAGAGAGAATACAATGTAAATATGCGGTACTATAGACAGGTCTGGATTTATGAGAAAGATCAGCTACTTGTCTGAACTTCAGGTGATGTGAGACCTCATTTCCTCCCCTATACTCCTTATTTTACTTTCAACAATATATCACTCTGCCCAGTGTCAGCATAACTGCTTTTCTGTGGTAGCTGTAGCTTTTGAAATTACTGTTGATTTTCAGTAGGAAGAAACTTACAGACCGAGACAGACCTGTTCAGTGACAGCAAGTTAGTACGATGAAGACCAAATTTATGGCTAGGCACCTGTTTTCCAGCTTTAGAGGGGCACTGCCTTGTGTGATGTGGCTCATCCTAGTAATTATTTTTTTTCAGCTAGCTTATTGAAGAATGTTCTGTGAAGAATACTATACTTTTTGTTCTTGTTTTGTTGTATGCATTGCTCGGAGGCATATTCAGAAGTCATGTAAATTTGATAATGAGGATATGGCTGCTTTTTTCACCACAGTGTTCCAGGTGAAACACCTGTGAGCACAGAGATGTTATTTCTAGTGCAGGAAATGAAGAAAAAAATTGTCTTCATGATAAGCTAACATGAAAGGAATGAAATGTTATTTAACTGGATGTTTAGGGAGAACTCGTAACTACAGTATCTGAATGTCTGTTTAACAGTGAAGGCTGGCTTGAAAATTGAAGATCTTATAATGATTTACAAGGTAGTAAATGAGTTGTTTCTTACTAAATTCAGAGCCCAACATTATAAGCCTGGACACACCTCAGCACAGCAGGCTAGCTTGGGTGTTGCAGTGCTCTTATATTCACAGGTTGTGTTCCTTTTAGAATAATATTAACTCTGAGAGTAAATAACTGAAAGTGTTAACTCTGAGAATAAATCACTAAAAATGCCATTGTGTGAGGTAGTTTACTCTGTTTATGTACATGTAATCTACATGGGATAGTTACAACAGAATGGTAAACTAGGCTATGAAGGTTAAGTTCCCAAGCCGATTGGCATTTAGGACACCTAAAACATTCCCCATCCTTTTTATTGTAGTCTGAAATACATCCAGTGAGTTTTCTGATCAAATCAGCTTCCCCAAGATTTGCTTTTTAACATCAAATTTAAAGAACTGTAAAAGAGGAGATCATTAATTATCTTCTAGAAATAGCTCTAACCATTAGAGATATTGTTATCATATCCCCAGATTTAATTCATAAGAATCTGACATGATTTTCAGAAAGTTGTCAGTATGTCACCAAGATTTACTCAAAATTGTTTACAAACAGGGGGTTTATATCCTCAAAGATAAGTATCATCCTTTCAAGTTGATATTTCAGACATCACATTAATGTGATTAATGATAAAAGAGATTAATTAATTTTATGCACATTAGGGACATTGTAATTGTTGCCTTTTACATAAATTTATGTCAACATGATGGTTGCAAAGTTTGAGTAGCAGGAAAGAGAAATGAGCTCTATCCAATCTATTGGAGCTCATCTGAGCGATTAGATTTAAAAAAAAAAAGTATTCTTGGAGATTCAGCTTTTATTTTCATTCGTAAAGAGAAGGAAAACAGAAGAAACTTTCAGAGCACTGTCTTGTATCTTAAGGATGTGAGTGACAGCCCATCTTTTGCTATGGTTAGTTAGGGGGGTTACATGAGATCTTTTCAAGCATTCAGTGGAAAGTCTTACACTAGAGACCTGACATTGGTCATAGAATTTTTGACTCTGAAACAGAGAGCCAGTAACTGTCAGGCAAATGCAGGATGGTCCAAGTGTGGGATTGCAACAAGACTAAATGCCAGAACCTTCTGATGAACGTATACTTTTCTCATCTTGGTGTTCAAAGGAGCAATTACTTCATGATACTTGCCTAGAAGAGGAAAAAATGCCTTATGTGCCAAGTTCAATATTTCCCATGATTGGAATTTTCTTGTCAAAAATACTCCTTAGCACCTTTTGTTTTGGCTTACAGAAGTTAATATATTTCTTCTGCCTGTATCCTTAGAAAAAATGATGGTGTTCCTTTACTTTGGGACTGATATTGGATGATAGTGTATATAGATCAAACCTAGTGAGTTCTTTTGAGGCAGTGTAACAGGCAAGGTCACAGGGGTGCTGGATTGCATTGTTGATTAGCACTGACAATTTTTAAGGCACAAAATGTCAGTGCTGTTCAAGACTAATACAGGATCCTTACAGGAAAGAAACAAAATAAAGAGAAGAAAAAGAGTGTATTTTCAGATGCCTATAACAAATGCCCTGCAGTCCCTAGAGACTGCTTTTTTTTTTTTTTGCTAGCAGAGTTCACACCAACTGCCAATATGTCTGAGGAATGATTTTATATTATGCACACCAAAGTCTGTGAACCAGAGGTGTCCTTTTAATATTTATACAGAACTGAGTTCATTGTTTCCAAGGCAATTTGCTCTAAATCTTTGTTCAGTCTTCAGGGCTATGCCCTGTAGGATGCTTGGAAAATCGTAAGAGCAAGCCTCATTTCTTAGTGCCAGAAGCTCTTTCTTGGGGAAAATCTGTCCTGTTTTAAGAGAAAATCTAATGCTCTCTTTTAGAGGTATACAATGTTAAAAAAAAAAAAAGAAAAAAGAAAAAGACAGGTGTTTTTAGAATACAGAGAAATTTCTCAAGATGGAGGGAAGCAATGTATTTTCACATAATTAAATTAGAGAGGTGATACTATTCTCTTGGAAGAGAAACGAACTATTCCAGATGAGGAAATTGAAAGGTGAATTGGCATAGTTCTATGGCTGCTGAAGGACAAATAAATAAATAAATAATGATAAATGTGCAATTAAAAATTATCCCTCCTGATTTGAGTCTAGTACTATATTACTCTTTAAAAGCTAATAGAATAACTATCCTGGGAAGAGCACCAAGAAAGAAAGGACTGGTGAATAGCCAGCAGCTGACTAACACATGCAATGTTTGTAGTATTTGTGATGAAAGACAAACTATCTTTTGGGCATCAATCCTAAAGCAGCTGTTACCTTGACAACTGCAGGTAATGGATGGTTGTAGTGCTCATCTCCCCAGATTCACTTTTAACTACTAATAAAAAATTAGAACAGCTTGTCTTTTAAATGGCTTGCATGTGACTTTCCAA
This sequence comes from Brachypteracias leptosomus, assembly GCA_013401335.1. Classification (NCBI taxonomy): domain Eukaryota; kingdom Metazoa; phylum Chordata; class Aves; order Coraciiformes; family Brachypteraciidae; genus Brachypteracias; species Brachypteracias leptosomus. The sequence continues at coordinate 258,412 of VYZX01014734.1, forward strand.
AGATTTGGTACTCAAGTGATTTATCTGTTTCTGTGAGTGGCAATAGAAGTGAATTTGAGGAACCTGACACATAGCAAAGACAAACAGTTATTTATTAGGTCATTTAACTTTGTGGCTGCCTTAGTGGGAAAATGTTTATATTAGGGTAATAAAGCACATTCTGTTTCTATACTTTATTTTAGCTGCAGGTCCTCAGCCTGTGTCTGAGCCCAGACTCAGCTTATGTTGTAGTATCTGAACTCGGGCAGACTGAAGGTGAGCTCACTGGCGTGGGTGGGCTCATGTGTTTCTCTTGGTGATATGGATACATTCTGGCCATGCCTGCCTGGTCAGGTATTTCATTGCATTTCCCATATTGCATGGTGGTAATGTTACATTGCATGCTGGCTGGGGTCCCTGGGGAAAGATGGCAACCTCTCTGCAGTGCAGCAGAAGGTATATCTTGCAGCATAGTCATCTGAACAATGCACCAAGAAGTATGATGTATTTTAAATTGTACTCAGCAGTGGCTCTCTCAATAACCTTCTTTTACTGGCTATTCTAGGTCAGCATGATCCGGCTGGTGAACTGCTGCTTTCCCTCAGAGAAGACAGGGAATGGCTATTTTGGCATTTCATGCTGCCCTAACAACTGACTGCTTCCTCCTGTTCCTGCTCATGGCCCAGCAGCTCAAATACAAGCCTGTCCATGTTTGTGACCCTGCGTGTGTGGATATGTAGGCCTGGATAACACCTTCTTACACTGTGAAAGGGAGGCTCTAAACAGAAATTTAGGCGATCCTCATATGACATACTAATCAAATAACAATGGCTGTACCTTATAAATGTTCTTGATTGTGCTTAATAGCAACCTTGTTAAAGTAAATATAATGGTAAGGCTTCAAATTTTCTCTGTGGAAACTGATCCTTGAAGCTTTTGCTAGTGCTCCAAATTGGATTCCTAGGGAATTCATCAAGGTTAGCAAGACTGCAATTTCCTACTCATATTGCAAGCTAATGTTTTCAGACATGGTGAAGTTTATAGTCAATATAGCTATGGAAAGCTATGACATAGTGGTGCTGCTGGAAAGCTATGACATAGTGGCTATCACTGAAACTTGGTGGGATGATTCCCATGACTGGAACATAGGGATAGAGGGATACAAGCTCTTTAGGAAGGACAAGCAAGGTAGGAGGGGAGGAGGTATTGCCTCTACATCAGGGACCAGTTGGAATCGATGGAGCTCCATCTGGGGATAGATGATGACCTAGTTGAAAGCTTATGGGTTAAGATTAAATGGAAGACAGGGGTAGGTGATGTTACAGTAGGGGTCTGCTACAGACCACCTGACCAGCAGAACCAAGCAGATGAGGCCCTCCATAGGCAGATAAAAGTGGCTTCGCGTTCACAGGCCCTGGTCCTTGTGGGGGATTTTAACCACCCTGACATCTGCTGGAGGGACAACACAGCAAGGCGCCAGCAATCTAGGATGTTCCTGGATTGCGTAGATGACAACTTCCTCCTTCAAAT
>VYZX01014737.1:3488-14864 GCA_013401335.1 Brachypteracias leptosomus
AGCTATGATTCTACAATAATTTTATCTCTCTGCATGTGTTATAGGTTCAGCTAAGCTTATACAACATCAGTAATGAAACATTTTTTTTCATTAATACATTAAAAAAATAGACAGTTTAAATAGTGTTCATTTTCAACTTCACTTCCTTTATAACAAATTAAGGAATCATATGAAAACCAAGAATAATTTGAGAATAATGTGGTACCTGACATATGTGAACATAGTTTTGATACCTAAGAGACATATTTTAACTCACAGTAATTAAATCAAGAAAGCTTTTGTTTAAAGGTTATAAAGAATATTTCTAGAATATCCCCATCTAAATCTTATACAAATAGAATAGTAAAACCAAAAAAAAAAAGAAAAAACCAACATTATTCAGCAGCAAAGAAAATAATAAACCAACAAAGAAATTTGTTGTCCTCTCATGTCTGTCTTACCTTATTTACCTCACCCCTTAGGACTGGTCTGTGTACTGCTAGACACTTGGGGATGAAGATCAACAAATTTATTCTTAGAATATCTCAAAGAAATATAAACAAATTACAGATAAAGATATCCTTGTCCTCACTGATTCTACTTCAGCATTTTTCCTTCCATTTTTTTGATAAAACATAAATAACTTTCTTAAAAAGAAAATAATCCAGATCAAGTACTATCAATCATAATTTAGACAATTTTATTATTATATTTCTTTGCAGTGTTCCCTAATTTACAATGACTCTCTAACTGCTAAGATAGTGTAATATTACCTGGAGCCTTGAAGAAAGAGCAGGAAATTAAACAAGCCTCTTTAAGAATGAGCATTTTTTAAAAAATTGGTTTGTTTCATTTTATAATGGCTTGTTAGGTTAATGAAGAAGACAGTTAAGACAAGAAGTGTTCCGATATTGGAATCTGTTAATTTCTTGTAAAAATACTGAATGTATGGTCTTTTTCCTCTCTTTCATGATCAGAGAAGAAACAATAGTATATCTGAAACTATGAGAAAGTCTAATATCATAAATCTTTGTGGATGGAATGAAGACCTGATCAGATTACCTGATACTGTTTAATTATCCTATGTACTTATTTAATTATCTAGCGCTTTCTTAAAATTTGGAAATAATTTATGAAGTGACTTTGGCTTTTACAGATTATGATAGAAAAACTGCTTGTAAGACCAGAAAGGCATATTAAATCATTTATTCTGACTGCTTATATAGTGTAGGCCATAGAATTGTTCTAANGTGTCCCAGTTAGGCAAGACTTTAGCTTCTGCTGGAATCACCTGATAGCCTGAAGCAAGCACTCCAAAACTGAAATTTACCTGAAAAAGGGACTTTTACATATGGACACAAAGCAAGTGAAGGTACTTCAAGGAAGCTGAGAACTTTATTGTCTAAGTTGATATAATCATAGTTAGGACTATGATTTGTCACTCTTCTATGGGTTTCAAGGGACTGCTAGGTTTGTGATGAGAAAGAAGAGAGAATAAAAGAGTCTCTGATGTAGAGAAAGCAAAATGTCTGCTCTCTAACACCAAATANCCCACACTTTGTGTTTTAGCTTAAAATCCCTTTCAAGAGTGCACCCAGGCTTGACTTGAAGATTACAGTACAGGACTTCCCTTTGGTAATCAGTGACAAATGCATTCATTAGTTAGAATAATGTAATTTTTGTGCATCTCCTGTACTGATGGTCTACTTTCTCACATCTATTTTGAGTGTTAGACATTTTGGTGTCACTAANAAGAAGGTAAACCAGTAAATCCAGGTCAAGATCAGAGACAGAGTTCAAGATCAGATACAGATCAGGGATCAACTGGCAAGCCAGAAAACCATGTCAGAAGGTAAGGATCAAGGTAAAGGTTGAAAGGGTATGAGACCAGCATTGACATGCCTATGAACACCTTCAAGTGGGGCCAAGAAGGAAAGTCTCAGTTTCAAGCAGCTACAGAATGAGGGGTAAGCTCTCACTTCTAGCTTTATTTGGGTTTGTTCTGGGTTTTTTTTACAACAGCTCTCAACTGCAAAGAAGTTGACTTTGGGCCCAGCCAGGCAAACATCTAGAGGTACTGAGGATGCTGGGAAATGTTCTTAAATTCTGGTCAAATTGAAACTCAGAAGCTTAATTTTCCCAGGGTCATAAGCAGCAATTCAGATTATTGAGTTCCAACCCTGCCTCAGTTTCTGGCATATTACCTCATTGAGTTAAACTACTATTCTCAAAGTTGTTCCAGCATCTGAAATTAGGCAGTGGTGCACAAGTGTTACTAATTTTGTTTAATTTATTTTTTTTTCCCTTTCAACTGGAAGACAATCCAGCTATGGAAAGCCAAGATGTGGAGTTTAAGTATGTAGACAGCACATGTTGGTCACGTAATAAGATTGTTGATATGATAAGTTGAAAAATCATTATCCAAATTGAAAAAGTAATCAAAAAGAGGAATAGCTTTTTTTTCCCCCTCGCACTGTGCTTTTTTCTTTCCACCTAGACAAGGTAGAATATGTGAATATATAGGTGATAAACATGAAAGAAATACAAGAATCATATGGGATTAGTATGGTCAGTATTTTAGTTAGTAATCTTTTTCAGATATAGAGAAGAGGACTGACTTCCCCATCATTCTCTACATTGGACATTTGAAAGAAATCATACACTGTAGACAAAAGTCTTCCACTGGATCAAATATGAATGTAGATGCCTAATTTTAAGCACTTTGAATGTGACTTAATCAAGTTCAGAAAAGCATACTGTGACAAAAAGAATAAAACTAATATGCCCTACTTTAATCATAACTAGCTACATTACTGTTACTGATTTTGTTCTCACAAGGAACATAAGTACATCTGTCCTCTCCCAGTCTTTTATAAAAGAAACCTAATGATGGTTCAATAACTTTCAAAAAACCTCTTAATTCTATTTTACTATTTGAAAATACTACATAAATGCTAGTTTGAAATCTTAAGACTTGGGGGAAAAAAGCATGCGAACTATGTCTCTTTCATATTCCTTGTTATCCTTAGAAAATATTATTCTCACTGAAGGTAGGAAAAATATTTCTTATTGTATTGTCTTATGTCTTCCTCAAGGCCAGGGGAATTCTGTGAAAGTTATCAGAATAAAATGATTGTCATTAGTAGTATCTGGATAGATCCTGTTCTTGATCATAATGCAAATGTTGTCTATCACTGCCTTCTGTACATTTTTAACTCCTCATTCTAATTTACTCTGTAGCTCCATTAGACAGCAAGAAAGTAAATTAGTGTACTGTTCCTGAATATCTCTAAAACAATGGTTGTTTCATCAATAATTAGTACCATAGATTCAAAAGCCACAAGCTAATTCTCCTCCCTTTCATATTTTTAACATAAAGAACTGCAAATATTTATAAAACTGTACAAAGCTAAGTGATTTTACTGTTCAGTTACGTAGTGAATAATCTTTTTCCTTTTTGGTTCATGAGAGTTCAACTAAATGAAATATGTATTCAATCTAAAGTTAAAACAATCATTTAAACCCACAGCAAAAGTTAAATGAAACATTTGATATCTGCATGTTTTCTGCTTGAAAAAATGCAGACTGTTGTTTATGTGAACGCAATGTCCTTAAAATTGGTCATTTCTCATGGAGAAATGTTGAAAGATTTGTATACCTTGCCACATCTTGTTCCATTTCAGAACGGAACAGTTGTATGGTTTCAGCAATAAAAAATATTAAATCATGACCTCGAAGACATGTGGTGTGTCGTAGCTTCATTCACATGCATAAAACTACTTCACTCTGGAAATTATGTATCTCAGATTAATTTGGAGTTGCCTGAAACACAGCCAGGGTGTGAGCTTACAAGTACAGTGTCAAGTGAATCTTTGAGGTCTGGCTATTTTTATTTAGCAAAGTATATGTACAATTGAATAATCGGTTTGATCTACTGTTGACTTACTTTTTGGTCAGTGTAGAGTTCAATGTAACTGGCTCTGGCAATGGAAGAAGCACTAAAGAGACAGACAAATCTTTAATAGTAAACTCAACATATTTTTGCCACAGAGTATTGTAAATTTTCTAGACTCTGCTTTGTTTCCAGGTAGAAATATGGTTAAACCATATTTTTTATATATTCCAGTATGTCTTTATTTAGTGATTACTGATAGCATTTTTATGAAACTTACCCAATGTGGTTAACAAGTATTGAATCTAACATCTTTTCTCCATCAGAATTCATCCCTGGAACCACACCACTCCTTGGTTTTGAATGAACGCCTATTCATGAAGATTGCTAAACTAGTGTTTTGACAGATATGAATAAAATATAGGCTGTAATATTGAATGAGTATTACATGCCACAGCATCCTCACTACCTATCCCCACATAAAAGAGATTACATCAATATTGTTGCTTTATATTTATATAGTCTTAAGACTTCATCTGTTTGTTCCCCATCTTTAAGGTACTGAAAAGATTGGAGTTTGTTTAGGCAGTATGTCTCTCGTGTTTTGTGAGATAATCTAAGATCAGTAGGGATACCTAGATAAGCACAGATAATTGCTCTGGGGCAGACATTCTCTGAAGCAAACCTTGTAATGTTTAATTTCTTTGTCCTGTAGGCAAATAAGAACTGAGTCTTAATTCTTGTTTCGTAAGTCACCAAATTAATATTTCATGAGTATTTACCACTATAAGATTGCAATTATCCAGACTTCAGTTAGTGTCTTCATTGCAGTAGGGGTTTTAGCCAAATAGTAGTATATATTTTTTCAATACTGTATTAGCACATGGTTTCTTTTCAGTTATAATGCCTAAGAAAATATTATTCTCTGCTAATCATAACAGTTGTCTGGTACTGATATGAGTTGACCAACAGGTTTTGAGCCAAATAAAGAGGAGAATACTTTCACTTGTTGCTTGCAGCTGTTGTTGCCAGTAGTGAATAACACTTTTCATAAAAGAATAATAGCTGCTTATGTGTATAATGATAACTGACTGCAGCTGTTTTTAAATTACTTGTCTTTTGTCTGCCACAGTTAAAACCAGAAAAAAATAGGTTTATCTTTTTCTTTCAGGTAGGTCTATGTGCCCTTTTTTTGTAATACGTCCTTTTCAGCATGCACCAAACACATTGTGTAATTGGCATATGTTTCCCTCAGTAGGCATCACAGTGAGGAGAAACTATGGTAGGCAAGCAGAATTTGAATAAGTGATGAAACACTGTTTTCTGAAATCAATATTATAAAATAAACAGTAAAAAATATTAAATTTCTCAGATTACACATTCCACTCTATTAAGAGTAAGGGCAATACAAGCATATATCTTATGTACTTTTTACTATGTCAATAACAACACAATGAATTAATACCACTATGGGATACTTTTTAATATAGCTACAAAGAAACAAGACAGAGATTGCTACAAAGAGAAAAGAACACAATCGATTCTGTATATTGCACTTGAAAGATATACTTGAAAGATTTACTTCTCAGAATTGTTTCTTCCACAGCTGCCTCTGTTTGATGAAACGGTTGTTTTAACCTATTTTGAAGATTCTTCTATCACAGAATCTTCTATCTCCTTTGCCATTTTCCAGACTATCAATCTCAAACTATGGTTCAAGATTATTAAAGTTTATTTTGCTATTTCCATCATACAGAAAACTGCAGTAGTATGGTATGGGCACACATGTTGCTTATAAGTAAAATATATTTGTTCTGATATTTTTTAGAAAAAGACCCCACATTTGTAAAACAGTAAATTGTTTAATGTTAGAAGGACAAATTCATTTTTAGGGAGTAAATTTGTGTCTGAAATAAAGTCTTAAGTTATAATAGAATTGTGCATTAAACTCAATTTAAAGACAAATAATGGTTAACTTATGAGTCATGTAGAATTGTTGTGGGGGTTTTTCAAATGTAAGTATTCATTATTTAAAAAAAACCCAAAATTATGTATTTTGAATGAGCAGCTGGAAGCATGCCTGCAGTGTGAGATTTTGCATTTCTCTAATTCTAAAGGAGTATTTTTTCATTTGTTCTTGCAATTTTACCTGGATCTCAGAACAAACAAAAATTAATTTTACTTCTCCCTTTCCTCTTTTAAATTCCTTATTTAGGTGGCAGAGACACATGAACTACCTAAACAATGCTTTGCTGTTAACTTTACTTAATATGCCAAATCGGTTTAATTACAGTTTCTATAAATAATCTATGCAAAATACTTCCCTGAACAGAATGCACTTTTCCTTATGTATGTGGCACATTTTAATACTTAAAAGCATTAGAACAGATGTTAGGTGCCTCCTAAACTTGTTTTCAGTTTTCATTTATTTATATGTTAATGAGAATTTAATTACTTCATGAATACTTAAACAACCTGAGGGTGCCTGATATCATTAGCTTGAACATGACAAGCACCTCAAGTGACCACATGGGAAGACTAAAATTACTTTTAGTTCACTTGAAGACAGAAAGATGAATTCATTTCACCCCCTGCTATGTTGTACCTGACACACGAAACTGAATAAGCACTGGGCACTGATTCAGTCTCACTTCAGTGTGACAGAAAGTATCTGAAGAAGGAAGGTACACCAAGTGCATAAAAGATTCTTTTTGCAATTTGCTTCACTGTCCTTTAACAAACAATCTGGGAATGTTTTGTTATTGCATCTTATTTCATCTTAATAGTTTTTTAAAGCAAAATTTCTTTCTGTCATGTACATTTCCTTGTTCAAAGCTTGTAAAATTATGCACGACTTAGACATGCCCTACAGTGATCATATTATCTGAGATGAACAACAGTGTGGAAAATACTTAACTATGTCTATCAGGAAACTTGTAATGAAAGTATTATTTGTGGGTGTTGCAAAGTAATAGACGGGGGCTGACTCTGACCTATGGAAATAATCAAGGAAAAGAACTAAGACATTGATATTCATGGAGCAGGATTATTAACAGCAGCTCTGTTTTCTGCAGGCTATATTTGTGGTTAAACTGTTCATTTGTTATTGGATAACAAATATGAAGAAAATAATGTTTCTGAAGTATGTAGGACACTGCTTTTCGTATTCATATGATCCTCTTTCTCATGATACACACAAGAAAAAAGAATGGTGATAATGTAAACACTAAAAGGAAGAATGATAATAGCAGGAAAAGACTCCTTTCTTTTCAGGGAATGGAGGGACATTTGTTCAGTCTGTTTAATCATTTTTGGAAGGCATTGATTTGATTTTCATTCAGATCCTGCAGATACTCCCTCTTGAATAAATTCCATTTCTATAAATGTTCCAAGGAAGAGCATGTCTTAAGAAATGCAGACACTTTAAAAATATATGGCATGATACAATTTAATATCTCACAGGAAGAAAATTGTTCATTTATTCTTTACAGTATCATATATCCATTTATATTCAGTGTTAATGAAGTAAAAACAGTAGCTCAGCTAATCACTATAACAAAGTTGTGAATAAAAATAATATTCAAGTTCCTGCAGTGAAAGCTTTGTCTAATCTATTATTTCTCATGGCTAGGCAGGAAATGGGGAGTAACAGGGCAAAAAAAAAAGTTGACCAACAGTGAGATGAAAGGGATGGACCGCAAAAAGAATGCACAAAGGATGATGATTTTACAAAGAAAAGAATGCAAGTATTTTCCAGAAGTTAAACTCTTTCTCTGGGAAGGTTATATTTCTCAGGGTAGTATTCAAGCAGCAGGTTTCTCTCCGACCTTTCTAGCTTTATAAGAATAATATTCCCTTTTAATTCCAGTGTCTGAAAAAAACCCCCCAAACTCCAGTATATTAGATACAGAGATTATTTCTTTGATCATCAGATATGTCCAAGATAAAGCTGTTTAGCTTTACTTTCTATTCCCTATATTTTTTCATTATGCTGGATGTCTGTTGCACAGGCATTGCAACCACTTGTTCACATACCAGAGAAACCTTTAATTAGTTAGGTCCATTAGATGAAAATCTGTTTATTTTCTGTCTTTGAAGGTGCTTATGGATGTGTTTATGTGTACTTATGGATGCCGCTGGAGAAAGAATTACCAAAAAGAGCAGCATGAAGAGAGAGAATATATGTAGTGAGAGGTAATGTGTAAAAGTCTCTCAGTAACTGATTAGCTCCAGGAAATAGCAGTCCTTTTAAAACTCCAAGAACTGACAAGCCCAGGATGCCAATAAACAGTTAAACGAGTTCAAGGCCATCAGCCTACATTCATCTCAACAAAACATTCTGCATCTCTGAACACATCCAGGAGGCACTGGCTGCTATGTGTAGACAGAGACTACAGATTCCTATATACATATAGACCCATAAAGGAGCTTTCCTCCCCACTGCTTCAGAAGGAGCTGCTCTATAGCTGGCCTAGCCCCCAGTAAAGCAGTAGATCTCAGCATACAGGAGTTTTTCTGAGTTTTTCCTTGGTAGGGAAATACCAAGAGAGCAGAGACACCCACCAGGAGCCAGTAGCCCTTGAGGGACAGGCTGAAGAGGCCTAAGCATTTCCAGGGCAACAATGACCACATCCACACCTATAAAAGAAACCCTCGGGAAGTGCAACGACCAGAGTGGGCAAACAGAACACAGCCTGTCAGCCACAGCATGACACAGCAGTTTGCACAGTAGTTTGCTTCTAAGGGTGCACAGGAAGGGCACTGAAAGCTCTGACAGATCTGACCAGGGAGGTATGGTTTCCATCCTGCAGAAAGCCATGGTCTCTCTAAGCTCTGCACCCACCACAACTGATGCAGCTTCCCAGATGGAGCTCCAGTGAGAACATGCAGCCACTCAGGCATCAGTCTGCAGGCTGTGTCCTGTTCTTGCACCAGTACAGGACGACAGCAGTGAGCACACCTGTGGGAAGTGTCCCTAGGTAGAGAAAGTCTTCCACTTAGTAATAGAACTCCAGGAGGTGGTGAATAGGTTGAGAAGCATCAGGGAGTGTGAGAGAGAGATTAATCACTGGAATCACATCCTACCTTCCCTGAGACAAGCCCAACAACCGGACAAGATATGTAACATGGAATTCGCTTTCAACTCTCCATCTGACTGAATATAGTGACTGGAAGGAAAGGGGACAATGGCAACAAGTTCCTGCCCAGCACAGCAGGCATGTCACCTAAGCAACAACCACACCTTCCCAGATGCCCATGTATAACAGGTACGAGGACCTGCAAGTGGAACCTAATAATAATAGTAATAATGAGGACGATGATTCGTCTACCTTAGAAGCGTTGCTGAAATTAAGTCAGCCTATGCATCAAAATTAATTCTACAAAGAAAAAAAGATGGGTCATTGTCATAGGTGACTCCCTCTGAAGGTAACAGAAGTCCCCATATGCAGACCAGATGAACTTCTTAGGGAAGACTGCTGCCTCCCTGGGTCCTGGGTTAAAGATGTGGTGAGAACATTTTCTATCCTGGTATGGCCATCCATTATTGACTTTTTGGATAGACCATGTCGAACTGTCAATAAGAAATCCAAACTCAATCAAGAGAGACTTCAGGGCCTTGAGCTGACTGGTTAAGGGATTAGGAGCACAAACAGTGTTCTCCTCTGTCGCTCTGGTTGCAGCAAATAATGAGGGGAGAAAGAAGACTTGGATCTGAGACTGATGTCACTGGCAAGACTTTGGGATTTTGATCATGGGTCAGTGTATGCAAGACCAGGCCTGCTGGTGATAGATGGTGTGTGACTATCTCAAAGAGGGAAGAGGATTTTTGCCCAGGAGTTGGCAGAGCTCATCAAAAGAGCTTTAAACTAGATTTGAAGAGAGAAAGGGATAAAACTAGGCTTGCTAGAGATAAGCACTATAGGATGGCATGCTAGCAAGGTCCTTTGGTCTACCATCCCAGTGGAGGTATGTTGTGGTTTAAACCCAGCTGGGAGCTGAGCACCACATGGCCACTCATCCACTGCCCTCCCACCCCCAAGTGGGAAGAAGAAGGAGGAAAACAAAAAACCCCATGGGTTGAGATAAAGAAAATTTAATACAACAATGCAAAAGAAGTAAGAACAGTAGTAACAATAGCAGTAATGAAAGCAATATACAAAACAATTGATATAAACTGTACAGGCTGTGTGAGCTTCAACCAGGACACTAACTCAGTCTAAACTGCCCACGCTCCTGTGGCCACCCGGCCCTTTGTTGCACGTAGTGATGGACAAATTTGGTAAGAGATGAATCCCCTTGCATTCTAGCCAGTCCTCAGAGATTAGAGGGGCTAGGGGCGGCTGGATTTATCTCTTAATAGGCATGCCAATTATTATTGTCACTATAGGTCCGACACCAGATAGACAAACAGCCTATATGCTGTAGGTCTGACTGCAGTGACTATCTATAGGTCTGACACCAGATACATGAACAGCCTGTCTGCTGTAAGCCTGGTTGCATTCAAAGAAAACAGCTGGATGCAAGAATAGCACAGTTTATTCAAAGCAGTCAGAAACATGAATAGCACAGGTTATTCAAATGCAACATATACAGATTCTTTAAGATTGCTGGTGATAAATGCACTAAGCTGCAGACTAGCTATGTAGCTCTAAAATAATAAGATTGCAATTGCAAGTTTAATGTCCCGGGGAAGCAACCTCAGAGTAACTGAGGGCGCAACTCTTCCCAAAAGACATCCCTTCTTGGGGGAAGGGGGGTAAGCAGGACAAACCCGGCGATCTGTCCCAGTGGTTTAGTGTTGAATTCTCGTCCCACACAATGGATCTGAAATAGGCCTAATATTTATACTATTGTACAAGATGCTGGGGATGGAACTGTGGTCAAGCTGTTAAAACAGGGAGGGAAGGAGGACCCAGGTAACTACAGGCTGGTCAGCCTCACCTCCATCCCTGGAAAGGTGACGGAACAGCTTGTTCTTGTCATCATCTCAAAGCATGTTGAGGAAAAGACACTTATGACAAGTAATCAACATGGATTCAACAAAGGGAAGTCATGCTTCACTAATCTGATAGCCTTTTATGATGGTACAACTACATGGATAGATGAGGGGAGGGCAGTGGATGTGTATATCTTGACTTCAACAAAGCTTTTGATACTGTCTCGCATGGTATCCTCGCAGTCAAGCCTGAGAAGTGCGGATTGGATGATTGTGTGGTGACATGGATTGGAAACTGGCTGAAGGACAGAGCCCAGAGGGTTGTGGTCAGTGCAGCAGAGTCTAGTTGGAGGACTGTGGATAGTGGTGTCCCCCAAAGGTTTGTCCTGGGTCCAGTGTTGTTCAATATATTCATCAATGACCTGGACAGAGGGATAGGGTGTACCCTCAGCAAGTTTGCTGATGTTACAAAACTGGGAGGAGTGGCTGATATGCCAGAAGGCTGTGCTGTCATCCAGCGTGACCTGGACAGGNATCAAAATTAATTCTACAAAGAAAAAAAGATGGG
>VYZX01014740.1:6549-16549 GCA_013401335.1 Brachypteracias leptosomus
AATCTTTTAGTTCAACCTTTTTCTTTCTAGTCTAAACATTTTTTTTTTATTTCTCCAAAGTTTATCTGGACTTTTTCAATATGATGTATGTCAAGGATTCAGCCTAAGTGATAAAAACAGGAAGGGAAAGTCTGCATCAGTGAGTATTTATATTGGCAAGAGCTGACAATTTTATAAAAGAAAAACAAATACAGAGGCTGTTCATTTCTGAAATGAAATCAGCTTCACTTCATTTCTCTCAGGAAAATATCGTCGCACGAAATTATATAAATCAGTATTGATATCACTAAGCTTCAAACTAGAAGAGACAAATGCACTCTGAAGCACAGTAATTCAATGGCTCCGAGTCAAGTTTACTGTTGTCTCGTTTCTACTAATCATCGTAAAAATTCCCTGTGAAATAATTATCCCTAAAACAATCAAGACAGTATATCTCTATAAAGGAGAGGATCGATTTAACAACAAACTCTAGATTTATCTGTATTGATTAGAGGGCATTCAGTGTAATTTTAGTGAATTATGTTTGGCTTTCATTTCCCAGTAGAAATTTTTCTTGTGATGATCAAAAGGTAAATTACAAACTACTACATGGTCTTTGTGTGCTACCTACATAACACCCAACTATTACTTTTCAAAGAAACATTGATGTAAGAAAGGACAAAATATTGGGGTTTTTTTACACATGATATCTTACTATAAAAATCATATGACTGAGTTTATAGCACTTACCTAAGAGCTTGATGTCATCTTCTCAATTCATTAATACAGAAATCAGGACTGCGCTAAAGAGTCTGTGCTAAAGGAACAAATCCAAGATCATCTTATGAGAATAGAATTAGAAAGATTAAGAAAGTAATATGATTTTTCTTCTTAAATAGGAGTAATTTCAAAGGAGCTGTTAACACTTTCATGTCTGAAACTTTCTTACTGGCAAGAGGCAGAACTAAAGGAATAAGACACTTTCAAAGACAATTTAGTGTAGCTGTAATTCTGACACCACTGCTGATACAATTTAATTGAGGACTAATTGAAACTAAGAAGCATAGTTATTTTGTCAACTGCACGTATATTAGTTCCAGTCATTTTTAATCTGATGTAACTGTGATAAAGAGTCTAACTTACTTTGTTTAGTTAATAACATTAGGCCAGAAAGGATCACCTAGTCATTTCATGTTGCCTGATACACTGCTAATATAAACAACGTCTAATTACACTGACTACATACTCCCATGAAATGACCAATTAGAACATTTGCTGATTCTAAATGTTCACTGCTAGAGATGTTTCCACAGGCTTTCTGTGGGTCATATTCATAAATTCTACCCCAGTTGGTAGGAAGCATAAGGCAGAATATATAAGGGAAAAGTTGGTTTTACGAAGCAAAAAGGATATTTAAATACTCAGTGTACTGTGTTTCCCCACAAAAATATATCAAATGAAAGTGCCTTTTTTTGTATTCCCTGGGAGTATGTAATATTGCACATTTATATATTCTTCTTGCTGAATCAAGCAGATCATACCGCATGTTCAACATTCATATGATAAAGTAGGCATGTGTTAGCCTTTTAACATTTAGACCAACAAATTTAGAGTGATTTGTATACACTTTCAAAGCTGATTTATTGACTCTGATCTATAGCTGGTATGAATAATGCCAGAAGTGTCTCTTATTTATTTTTGTTACTTTACTGATGAGCCAATAACTGCCCCTTGAAAACATCGGCCCAGCCCGTAACAACGCTTTATAAAGTGGCACACTCTGACAATGATATTGACAGCAAGTGTGTTAAACTCAAAATCAAAACAGAAAAATACAATAAATGAGAACAAACTCTTCCTTGTCTAAAGAAAAATTGCTGACAGTGTAAAAATTGCATTGTTAATGATTGAATGATTATCCCTTAAGTAATCATGCTGAAAAATTTGCCAGTTATGTTAAAGTAAATAGCAGTACATCAGTATGTGCATTACCAGATCTAATTAACACAAAATATTAGAAATACGGAAACAGCGAGACATAGTTATCTAGACAACTTAAAGAGAAGAAATACATTTACCAGTGTTGCAACCAATGCATATAATATGGCCAAATAAAAATTTTCATGCTGCAAAAGTATCTGAAAGTATTGATGTTAACAATTGCACTGCAGGTGTTTAAAATGCCTGGCTGCAACATATGTCTGTACTGTACAAGGTCTCAATCCTTCTCCCACTTATATGAGCTCAAATGTTGCTGCTTGGGCCAGTAGGCTAGTGTCAGGTGCTTTTCCTGTTCTTCTTAGATGGTGCCCTAAAAATTACTGATTTACTTACATTAAAGTTTTTTTTCTTGGAATAAAAGGCAGCATGACAATCCACAGATCTTACCACTAGAATTGTTTAAGAGAATTAAAATGTAACTTAAAAAACACATCATGTAAATAATTACCATTTGCTAACAGTAAAATTAACAAATGTTCTTTTAAATTAATTGGTATATGCTGAATGTGTGCTACATTGTCTTTTCCTGGATATTTAGAAATGAAATATATTATAAACTTTGTCTTATTGTAATTAGATTAATAAAAGAGAGTAATTAAAGGACTCTTACATTTTTTCTAAGAGCTAGAAATTATTAAAATATCCAGAAAAGAATCAAAGCTTTTATATAAAAACTCATTCATTGAGCTGAATTGCAATAAATCAATAAGAATGTTATTATTCAATAGGTAATAATTGTCTTCATATAAACTGAAAATATTGTTTGGGATGATTAATATACAATGCCGCATTATGCATTTGGGAGTGTCAATGCATAATTTTTAGCTCTAATGTTATTATGTAATTGAGAGAACATGTTCATTTGCCCTAATAACTACTAAGATACACTTAATAAAATGAAATGTAATAATACTTGTAATTTAATCTATTCATGGAAGTAATTTTAAAAGTCTACCATTCTCCTTAATGTGGATAACATTCATAATTTATAAAGTGTTGTGATGCAGAATTGACAATGCCATTGTTTTTTACACTTTGAGATGATTCTGCAGCCTTCATTATCTGCATACCAACCTCAGGATTATCAAGGGCAAACAAAAGATAATTAACACCAGAAACAGGCAAATGCAGGAGCTACTGAATGAGGTTTTTTCATTTAATGCAGAACCTTTGAAAACTGGGAAATGGAATAACTATTCAAAACCTTTTTTTCCCGTTGCAGAAAACTATTTCGATATGTTTTCTTCTCTATGTTTTAAATGTCATTTTTTGCTATAAAACTATATTGGCATGTTCAATGTTAGATACATTCAGTAAGTGAATGTGTTAACAGAGGTATTTTTTCAAAGTACTGAGTGTTAATTTTCTGCAGTGTTTTTTTTTTTTTGTCTAAAACAGCAGACAGGTAACTATGACATACACATTCAAATTCTATAGTTTCATTTGTCCATAGCACATATGTAAATAAGTCACTTAACTTCTCCATGTCCTATTGTACAATGCTGTAAGAAAGGGATGAAAACTTCTACTGTATAAATCTGATTAACAAATACGGTGTATTTTTATACCTTGTAGGAAAAGGAATGTAAGACTGCCTATGGCATTTTTATATGTACTCACAGCAGAACAATAAAGGTTTACTAAATGCTAATGTAGGTCCAAGACAATACGTTTCAATCAGTGAGAATCGCAGAAAATTTTCACTTTTTTTTTTGCGCAAGATATCCTGACTATGATTTTGCATTGCACTCTAAAAGGTTTGCCTTATAACTAATCATTTCAGAAATTAATCAGTGAAGATCCTCCACAAAGAGAACCTTTTGAATGCAAGGCAAAGAAGCATTGTATCATTAGACTCTTATCTGTGAATGAACATCCTTCTACAAATGGTCCAGGCAAAGTCATTTTACAAATGGAAATATAGGACAGTGACATTCAGTTTCACACAATTTACAGATGTTGATGACTCCCCACCCCTTACTTACACAAGGAATTCTTATTACAGGGGAATGTGGTTATTAGCCTATGAGCTATCCATGAAAGATTCAACCATTTGTGTTTAAATGGCATGTTATATTACCATACATTAACTTTTTACATTTTAGAACTGAAAATACCTGATAAATAACAGATGCAAAAATTATATGCAAACAGGAGTGACTTGCTTTCAGTCCAGCACAGTGGGACAGCACTCTACAAAGGAATGAGGGTTAGTACATTAAGATTCAATCTGCAAGACAACTCATTGAGTCTTGTTCTCTTCCAGTTACACTTACAGTACCTTCACTATCAGAGTTGTCCCTCATTCCTACTGACCTAACTTTTTTTCCTCTGGTCCTGACCCACACTGGATAGTGAAAGGCATCAGGATGCAAGCATGACAGGGAAGCCTGTCTGAGCTGGGCCATGTGCCAAGCACACTGCTCCTCGACCAGACCCCAGAGGCAAGCGAGGCTGAGGCCAAGGCCCAGCACTCTCTCCATGTCCTCAGTTCAGCTCTTACAGCCAGACAAGTCAAAGGACTGAAGAGCCTAAGGCAACTGTGTGGTTCAATGTAAGCTCAATATGAGTCAACAATGTACTCTGGAGGACAAAAGGTCCTGGGTGTCCTGTGGAAGAGGTTGTCCCAGTATGCTCAGCATGGGTGCAACCTCACCTTGAGTACTATGTGCAGTTTTGGACTCAGCAACATAAGAATGATATTAAAATATTATAATGTGTCCAAAGGAGGGACACAAAGATGGTGAAAGGACTAGAGGGCACGACTTATAGCAGCTGAGGATCCTTTGTTTATTCAGTCTAGAAAAGAGAAGGCTGAAGGGTGATTTCATTGCTGTCTACAAAATCCTCATGAGGCGGAGTGGAGAGGAAGGTATTCCTCCAGACTCTTTTTTCTGGTGTCTGGTGAGGGAATGGCTTAAAGCTGCATCAGAGGAAATTCAGACTGGATATTAGGAAAAAGTTCTTCACTGAGAGAGGTCAAGCACTGGAACAAGCTCTCAAGGGAAGTGGTCATGGCCCCAAGTCTGTTGGTATTCAAGAAGCGGTTAGATGACATTCAACTTTACAGTTTAACTTTTTTGTAATGTCGTCTAACTTTTAGGTTGCCCCATGTGGAGGCCAGAGCTGGACTAAATAGTCCTCATGAGTCCCTTCCAACTCAGGATAAGCTATGAATCTAAGATTCTAAGTACCAGAACTTTCAGGCACTGAGATGTCATTCCTTGCATCTTTAGTTCCTAGATATTTGTGAAAAATAGAGCTCTAAAGTCTTCTCACTCTCAGTTGGAAAGCTTAGGTATTTGGAAAAACTTAAGGATTAAGATACTAAAACTCCTAAGTGCTGTGGAGACCTAATTTTTTCTACTAAAATCCCTTTTTATAAGGACATTGGCTTCAGTTCTGTAAATATTTGTATAAAGGTTTTAACCTAAGGTCTTTAAAAAGAAACTTACCATGGTTGGACAAGATACCACATCCCTTTGATCTAATAGAGAATATCAGTTCCTTCACATAATTTTATTTATTTAAAAGCCCCTATCCTTTCATTGAATTAATCTTCTATTTATCTGCTCTTCCATTGAAGGAAAACAAGGTATGCTCTCTACTATCTGCCAGCTTACTGTAAATACATTTTGTAGAGTATGGTACCTTTTGCATTTACACATAGAAAAATACAATCAAAGTAGGTTCAGCTTGATTACCAGGTGACACAGAAAAGAGCACACCATGCCAGGGAGTGGTAGTGGACAGCTGTAGCCTCTGTAACAACCACCACTCCCCATGAACCCACCCCTGCCTCCTGAAACAGGAGTGGCAATGTCCTCTTATAAAGTCCAGAGGACACAAATAGAGTAATGTAGAGCTGCTCCATTACAGAGACACTTCAGTAAAGCTTTGCTTCCACACCTTAGCCTTTGAGCTGCTAATAATAATGATAATGACAACAATAATTAAACCTATTTGCTAATCTTCACATGTATTATGAGACTTTTTGTCAAAAGTTCTCTCTAAAGCTATCCTGAACAATTTTCTGAACATCTTTTAAGTGTCTGTGATATTCTGTGTTTTACTTTAAGAGCTTACTATAGACTAGGTTTTTCAGAAATCTGTAGTAAATAAGGAGGAATACTTAATGCTCAGCAGCCACAGTGAGCCAAAATAGCGTACAGTCTTCTTATTTACATATTTTTATACTTTACACTGTATTTATCATTATATCATGGTTACGTAGTTACATTTTTTACACATCTATTTTACCAGGAGATGAGTTTTGGAAATGTATGTGATTCTTTCACAGCAATATCCGATCTTTGATCTCTGTGCAAAACTCCCATTTGTGTTAATGGGAATTTTGTGATGAAGTGAGAACTACAGCTAATTATATAATAAAATGCAGATGTTGAAAAATGTCTTAACAACAGAACACTTACATGACAGTGTGTGTACATATGCACATGTGTATGCCAGAACCAAAATTTGTTTGTCAGAATTTGAAAAAATAATAAATGAGATTGCTAGAACTAAGTGACTGCTTTTGTTTTGCCTGATAACCAGTCTAAGATGATACTGGACTACTTTTTCAGCTACTAAGTCCCTGTCTAAAAGTAACCTACCAATTCAGTGAACTGGTTGAGCTACATAGAAAGGCTCACATGCTATGATTTATGCTACAGTTTGAAGTGGTTTACATTCATTCCTCCAAATACACACATATTCAGAGCTTTAGGATACACACTCAGGAGGGACCTATAAGCATCTTAATGTGACAACAGGCCAGTTCCAAAGCTGTAGACCCCTCATGGACAAAGATCTCAGAGCAACAGAGCTTTATCAGAACAAAAGGAGCTTTTGCAAGCACACAGGATACCTGTGGAAAGGACTGCTTTCAGTCAGTACATCAGACAATGAGCTCTGTTTAGGCCTATATCTGCAGTAAATTTTCCAGAAGTCTTGGGAAAAAAAAAATTAAACCAAACAACTTAAAGTGTATCAAATTGATTTGACATACATTGGATACAGGTTGATTTTTCTTCCTTGCAGGTATATTTATGAAAACACATGCACCACAGACAGATACACCCACAAACTTATTGCCCGAGGATGAAATAATAGTAGATGATAATTCCTTCACAAAGAACTGCCTTTGCACTACTTTGAAACTCAGTGGTCACCTTCTACCATTGAATCAAGAAAGAATTTTCTGTTTCAAGATAGGTTATGTGTGGTAAGGAAGCACCAAATCCCAACATTATCTCCTAAGTTTCATCTTCTGTTTATAGTGATCAGAAGGGTGAATACAGTTTTTCAGCACCTTAAAAGTCAAATCTGACACCTGCAGAATCCTGACAACATACAAATTGTTCAAGGTTTTGTGCCTTTGTGCCCTAGAGATGCCAGAAGTGCTCTCCTGGCCAGACACTTACTTCATGCTATGTTGTGGTTGCTTCAGATACCCTTCAGATTTTTCTTTCTGTCTCTAGTTTAGGGATCCCTCCTGGAACATATCTGAAATATGGAATCAACTTCAATACATGGTCCTCCTTATGCTGCAATTAACAACTTACAAGAATCAGAAAAAAGCTACTTCTTTAATTCTCCTGGATGAAGTTAGGCTTCTGTTTCTTCAGTGATAGGACATATTGCTTGAATAATTGCAATATGTGCCAGATTTCCAAAACTGCCTACCCAATCACCATAACTACCAAATATACGCAGAAACTGCAGGAACAAAGAAGTGGGTAGGTAATCTGCCTGTGTGTGCAATTACAGTAGCAGTTATTCGTACACATTGCATGAATGTAGTTTTACGTATGCAATTATGGAAATCAAAGCCTAAGCTTGTACTGAGAAATGTAGATACCTCCCTATGAAAGTGATGCCAGCTCTACTCTCTACTTCCAACTGACTGAAGAGCTTTAAAACCTCTTTCACTACATTGAGTCTTCTAGCTGTCCATGCACACTGTGTCTTATAATATTATTCAATTGATCTACATTTGCAAGGGCCAAAGTGGATCTCCAGAGAGAAGGAGAATAATTGCCCAAATTTATTAGTCACATCAGATAAATGTCTACAACTCAGAGCGAACTCTTGTGAGTAGAGTTGGAGAAAGGAGTAATCTGGAACTCTTTTGAGTATCTCATTGATGTGAGAATAGACCAAAGAAACCCTTGTTTGGTGGTCCAATTATTCAGTGAACACACACTGTTGAAGTTACCGAAGCATATCCATTAATCTGTGTGCTACATGCTGAATAAAGGGATGAAAAATGCTTGATTCAAACCACAAAATGGTTTAGTTGAGTTAAAGCTGGGTTTTGGGGTTTTTTTCTTTTGAATCAGCAGTGGTTTGCTAGAACGTATTTTGTGTCCAGAAATTCTCAATCAACACTTTTGTGGAATTCTTTCTCTTTTTTTTGTGCATTTAGACTGCAATCTGAAAGTGCATTTCAAGTCTGAATAATGTAGCTATGGGTTCTGCTCTGGGTCTGCAAGTAAGAAAAGCTATACTATAACAAAGTTTGACCATAGAAGAAGATAGTTTGTTTGTGCCAGATAAAGTCCAAATACTTTTAACTTAGAAAAGTTATTTCTGCCACTCATATTTGTGAACTCATTTCAAAAAGAATGGAAATCACTAACTCTTCTCTCAAGGAAACAGGGAAGAATAGCGACTCCTATACAAATAAGTGTTTAATTACACTGTTTGCACGGGAGAGGGGAAAGGAAAAAAAAGCCCTTCGGTTCAAAATGCCACTTCAGTTTAGTAATTTCAAGTTTCTTTAAGAAACTTCTACTTCACATAGATAAGCAATGGTGGAAATTACACTTCAAACATAGCTGGTTTAACTTTAGCGGCAATACCTCAAAGGCAATTCGGTGGTTAACACCCTTATATACTCTGGGCTGAACTTCTCATGTATTTACCTCTAAGCAACGTAACAGACCTGAGGATGAAGATACCCACAAATGCTAAAAAAATTGAGGAGGACAAGTTCCAAACAACTTGTTAAGATAATAAGAACATCGGTTTGGATTTTTTACCACAACACAAAAAAGTAACACTATTAGAAATTCTCTTCATTAGTAATCATTATGAATAGATGATTGCATAGCAAGCAATAATTTCATAGTTCCTGTGAGAAGCACATACCTCAGTCACTTCTCTATTTATTCAGTGCTAGAGATGGACATTATATTACTCTAAGTGTATTTATTCTTTACTTCTGAAAAATAGGTATGTTTAACAATCCAGATCATGTTCCAAATTTAGAGTTTCGTACTACCTGACCAGGAAAAGAACTGGGCCAATGTGGTGGAAATCAGCAAGCATATCCACCCTTTTTCAGTTTAATAAGAAATAATATTCATTGCCAGCCTTGCTCTAAGGTATGGCAAGAGATTTTGACACCCCAGATCACACTAGGCTTCTCTGTAAAGAGGACTGATCCTCCTTCCTCACCTGCCCTGGGAGAGGAACTTCACCTGGCACCATGTACTATCCCAGTGGGGGTCAAATACAAGAAAAGTCCCTAGCACAGCTGAGCCACAGGGTCTAGTTTTAGGCATCTTGTGCCTGTCATGGCATTCAGAATTATAGTTAAAATACTGTGGTTCCCAACCAAGTCCATCGGGAAGCTGAGCCATCTCTGAATAAAAACCAAGCCAAAACAGCAGGCTAAGGAAAGAGCAGGCTAATCACTGTACTCAGTGTGCATGACCAGCTCCAGGAATACACCCCTGTACACTGAGGCCCACAGTTCAGAAACCCTACTAACAGTGGACTCAGATGTTCCTCCTTACAGCTAAACTGGAGCCAAACTCAAAAGATACTATAGTGACCTCCCTGCTTGTCTATCATTCACTTTTCCATGTTCCATTCCCTTCTTTGCTTGAGAGGGTTCAGCTTGAGGTGTTATAGGGGACTATTCTACCCACTCAGCCACAGACAGCAGTGCCAGAGTGCAGAGAAGGAGGTCATCTTGCCAGGGCCAGGGGAGTTGAGCCACTGGGCAGCT
>VYZX01014740.1:21677-55004 GCA_013401335.1 Brachypteracias leptosomus
CTTTGTACGAGCCCTGGCATCCCCTCCTGAGCCTTTTATCTCCAGGGGTACTCACTCGGGTAAAACCATCATGGTTTGCCTCTGATTTTTCCTTCTGTCTTAAAGGTTTGATTTCCCAGCACCATGAACAAACAGCAGCGTCTCTGTAGGAACCAGCTGAGGCTTCCCAGGTGCTGCACACAACTAACCTGGTCAGAAATTTAACAGTTCTAAGTACAGGACTTAAAATTATACCTGGAAGTGGGTGGGTATACTTGCAAGTCCTGAGCACCTTAGCCACATTCAATGGCTAAGTAGGCTGAACACAACAGAACTAAAGTGTAGAGCACTGCTCAGAATTTTAACCATACTGTAGTTTATATTTTCACCTCTTTATACCTCTTTTTTCTTTTTTTTTTTTTTTTTTTAGGGAGGAACAGGTTAATTTTTTTTTTTTTAAAAGTATTTCAAAGTGTAGATAGTTTAGCCCTGGAACTAGTATATACTAAAAGCCTTCTCCTTTTTATTCCCTCGGGATTTAAATAGTGTGTTCAGGCTTTGTGTAAGAGTCCAGTTGTTGGTTTCACTGGAAACAGAGGATTGGTTGTTGGGGTAATGCATTATTCACTGCTGGCCGGGCATATTTTACTTTACGAGACTTCTGCTGCTGTTGTTGCTAAGTTCTTCCAAATTTAAATCAGATTTGGATTTAGGTTCTCTGAGAGACATATTCCTGTTCCATGGTAAGAAGAGAATCATTTATTGTCATGTTCAGGCTCTGAAATTCGTGGAAGCAACAAAGACATCTGTGTATTTTTGTGCATCATTTAATGCAGAATTTGAACACAATTTTTACATGAGATTTCAGTGGAATGTCAGTGTGTCTTTAGCCATTTGTGGCAAAGATGTAGTTCAGATTCTTGGAAGTAGGCAAAACCTAGAGGCCCCAGTATCGGAAAAGTGTTCTTCCACCTTCCGTGGGGTTAGGGTATAAGAAGATTGTTTGTAAACAATTGCAGCAAAGCTGTGTTGTATTTTCAGTTACAGTAACAGTGCTGGTCCATATTAAGATGATGTTCCTGAAAGCAGCCTGAATCATTACGTACTTGTGCAGAATTTTTAGTCTTTATTGTCCAAGTGCAATTTCAGTGCTGTGATTCATATACTCTCTCTGCTTGTAAAGCAATAAAAATTAACCAGAGCTTTCTAAGTAGAATTTTCCATTGACATCACTGGAGAATCTGCTTAAAAACTGATGGTATCATATGGCCAATGGAAAGTAGGCTAAGTGTGAAGAGAAATATCTGGATAAACTATAGCATCGTCTTTAAAAAAAAACAAACCAAAAAAACCCCAACCAACAAGCAGGTTTGCACTAATTAAGTGTTAGTCAAACAGTTTCTTGCAAATAACATAATAAAAATATTTTGGCAATTTTCTTTAGAAAATAGTCAATTGTGAGTTTTTCTGTTTGTTTGTTTTATAATCAATAAAACAGTTTCATTTTTGGTCAAATAATATTCTGGGAAGTTCTCCACCAGCTGTCAAGCAGTTTTCTGGAATGGTTTCTGTTTTGTTATTCAACCAGCTTGAGGGTTTTCACTCTTGTGGTATTTGGCAGGGTAAATATTTTCAATACCTGCAACTGACCATCTTATTAACTGTGAAAAGTTTCACTTGAACAATAAACAATGTTCTGCCAAAGAATCACAGCAACTTATTCCAAAGCACATTACTCAATCAAAAATCTTGGGCAACATTCGTATGACCTTTGCCTGGTTTCAAAATGCAACATTAATGCATTTTTTTTTCCTCCAGAATTCTCCATTGAGTAATATGGTTTGGTTTTTTAAAGATAACCCAAGAGTTTCAGCAAAATAGTTACTATACTTGGGATAATGATATTCAAAGGGACTCACCTTGCAACCTTTACACACACGAGCGGTTAACTCTTACTTATATAAGGACAACAAGGACTACTTATATGTATAGGGGTTGCAGGGTCAGACTCAAAGGCCTCCAATATGACAAAGCATTTAAGAGCAGGAATTACTTTGGTCTTTTGCTGTATAGAGCTGGAGTGCTGAGCTGGGGCCATAACTGATGTGGTGCCTGATATTCCTGGAGTTAAAGGGGTTTGTATAAGTCCCACTTTATGTTTTCAATACAAAATTAAGAAAGTATTTGGAAAAAGGGGGATATGTGAGAAACAAGGAGATAAAAATAGATTAAAATGTGAATAAAGGATAGTAATAAAGGCACTACTTCCAGATCTTTCAGGTAGATTTCTCCAGGATCAAGGAAAGCTAACAAAGAGGTTAAGCTCCTAGTACAGCTCATATATATTGGGATATTTTACAATGAGGTTTTTGCCATTGACACCAAAGTTTCTCATAGAAATTAATTTGTTTGTGCAAACTTTCTGTAGGAAAGCATCTCAGCTTTAGTAGGGGATTTCAACACCAAAACAAAAAGAGTTTTTCATCATAACTCCCTGCTATAGGCAGAGCAGGGCAACATCTGATCCACAGGTGGAAGCAGAACTTTGATCTATCACATTTGAGATAGGTGCCCTAATCATCATTGACTAGCCTTTGTGGCACTCTTTTTTTTTTAATCAGGAAACAGCCTAATTTTATTCTAATAGGGAGTGAAAAGTAGTCTAAAAATATGTGAATGTTTCATACAGAGGAATTTTTACTTTCCTACCAGCCCTTCCTATACAACTCAGAAATCTTATACAAAGATTCTGAAAAGAGCAAGATTTGGCCCCTGTGAAGCTGGCAAAATATTTTGCAAATTCTTTCCATTTGAATGACTGAGTTGCTCAAAGTTTAATAAATTGGAATATAGTTTTTATCAAATCAAAACAAATATGAAAAGACAAGAGTATTAATTTGTCCTATATTATAGAAACACGGTTTGCACCATCAGGTCAATATTTCCCTTCCAAATCTGTTATCCAGGGATGTATAACTTAGCCATAAACATTCACTCAGAACTGCAATAAGGCATAGGAATGCATCAAACTTGAATGTAGCCTTGGATAATATTTAGATGAAAGAAGGGCTAGCAAAAAAGACCATTCAATTTGTACTTTTTCAATTAAAAAAGTAACTCCCACTGTTTAGGCAGCCTACATTACTGAAGACCATGCTTGTGATATCTAAGTAGAATATCAAATATGAAATAATTTTTTCATCCCTTGCAGAGTCTCAGACTGATGTATGTTTACTGTGTTAAAAAAACCCAAATATTTATACAGTAATTTTTAGCACAGATTTTGGATAAAATTCAGTTGTGGCAAAAATTATTGCATCCCCTGATGACGTCAATAGAGAGATGACTCTGCTTACTGTACCTTTTATATCTGTGTTTAGGAGCTAGATAAATACAACATAATAGTGTTAGGGACATTATTATAAACAGCTAGGAGATAAGAGACTCTCAGGAGCTGAGATTATTTTGCTATTGCTGGATGGAGAAAACCCAGTCTGTGCCCTGCTAGCTCAAAGCATGTCTTTAATCATGCATTGGAACATGGAAAGAAACTTCTTCCTGGAACACTTATCTGGAAACATGGTAAGCTGCACCAGCTATTGCCATTGTTTCCAAAATACAGGACAGCAAGTGGGAGAGTGGCTCAGCCTTAGGAAGCCCAGTAGCATCCCCTTGGCATTAGAAGCTCTCCCTTGTTACGTTAAGGGCAGAGTTTCTGAGACTCTGGAGAGCTGCCCAGCATGGTTCCTGCTGGGCATCCCTCCATGCTGGGGAAAGTGAAATTGCGATCCCTAAGGATGACAGCATTCCTCCAAGTGGATTACAAAAGCTGCCCTGCCTGCTGAGGCCATGGAATGGCTGGAAGCCTTGGAAGGGATGCAAACCAGGGAGTAATAAAAATCTGTCTAAGCTTCACATCTAGGCTGTCAGGTAGGAGGGGATCCTCTGGAACTCCAACTCAGAATAAGGAAGAGGCGGAGGACGACAGGGGTTTTCCTCTTTTTAGTGCAACGACATTGCCAGTGGGTGCTATCTTTCTTGAAGCCAATACAGTTACATCCATCTGGCCGAAATACCGTAGATTTTGTGGGGTTTTTTTCACATTTACTGGCCCCTAGTCATTTTGAAGTATCAACATCATTCCCTCCTGTTAAGCTATTCATTTCTTATCAAGCTGAGCCAATGCTGGAAATCATGCTCATGCAGATTTTCCTTCTTCTCTGATATCATCCATTCAAAGTTCCACTCTGATGAAATGCTAATAACCAAACAGGCCTTCTACCAAAACCATGCATTTGTATGCATTTTGAGACATAATTCATGGTACCATATGACATTACCCTTACCACAAAGATGATTCACTGTTACGGGTAATAAATATCAGTGTTTAAAAAAGTCTTTCCTGATTTGTTGAGAAGTAACTCCAGGCTCTGAAATTCCTTCATATCACACTGCACAAAAGGAGTCATTGCGTTAATGCTATAACTATGGGTCCAGGTGGGAGGAGAAAAAAGAAAGACAAATTGTTGGAAAAACAGTCTAATGTATAACACCTGTACACACACGAGTCTCACACCTACCAGCACAGAGGCAGGTGACTTGAGAGAGGAGCATGTACTTGAGCAGTGCAGATAGAAGTTAGAGAAAAATTACCTGTGTGCAGCAAGTCCCTGGCAAAGCAAGATACCAATATCAATATTATTACTGATTAATGCACTGTCATCTCCTCTGCAGATTCCAGGTAATTTCATTGGCACCATCGTAAGGCCACAGATCCAAGGAGTTCACAGAAACAGCAATGCAATGAGACCCACTGTTCCAAGCCCATCAAAAGTGCTTCTCACAGATATTATTTATTTTGCTCTTTCAACTTTTTCTCTGCTTTTCCACCATCAAAGTGAAAAAAAGTGAGAAAATAGAGAAGGAAAGAACAGAAAAGTGCAAAAAGAAAGGAGGGAAGAAGGTTACTGCCTGCACTTTTCATTTTGTCATTGCTGTTGAAAATAACAGCATTTGGCATCACACAGAACATTTCAGTCATTATGTTATTCACTGTACTTGGGGTCTGCTTCAGTAAAATGTTTCAGATTAAAATGTCAATGTTTATGCTCAACTGGACCCAGATCTATGGGCTTAGAAGTATTTTTCCATGGGTTCCTGAACTCCACACATTCTTCATTCTGCATGGCTGCAAGCCATGCCTCATAAAGGTGAGAATGTGGCATAACTGTGCAGAATTACAACCACAGTTCTTTGTACTATGCTTTTCAGTTCTGTGTAAGGCCAAAAACATGGCCAAATTCTATCTACTTTACTCAGTTCCATGGGCTGACACAACCCAAGTAAGAGAAATCCACAGAATTTGGACTTCAAACTAAAACATACATGTTTTTCAAGCACAGTTTATGTTCATGAAAGCTGTAATAATGTTTCACCCATTGAAGTGACTTTGGCAGATACTTTGTACTAAAAAAAAAGAGTTTCAAGATGTTTCAAAGTTCAGTCAGAGAACAACGTGTAATGATGGGTAGCATAGTTGGTAGTAATTTCTGTATTTTAATACCTCATGTAATCATATAGTATTTGATGAAGTAAACTACTGCTCCTTATATTACAGAGTACTGCAGCAGCTACCGTTGTAAGTTGTTAGATCTTATCAGAGCTTCAGACTAGAAGCTTGAATTACTCTTCAGTATTTCTGTTGACATATGAACAGCAGCCATGTCTGTAAAGAGAAACAAAAGAAAAAGATGTAGTATTTTTTAAGTGTAGCCAATGAGTTTTAAAAACTCTGTAATCTGTTAAAATTTTGCAATGCTATATTATTTTATAGCCTGTTAAAATGTTAATTTTATTAGCAACACCTTAAACTTCAACCTTTGGGAATGAATGGAATCAGTATTAGACAAAATGAAACTTCATATGACACTTTAATTTCTTTTTTTATGTTTGAGTCTTCTCTGCTTTTTACTTTTCTAGTTTCTAATCAATTTCCCCTATACTTACCTCAATTTTAGGAATGTAACACTAAAATAATTTCATATTTAATTAAATTATAAAGCCCCAGTTAGAACTTAACATCCAGTAAATATAATTTAAATAAAGCAATTATTGCTCAAAGGTAATTTTTATATATTTCTTCTGAAATAGATGCTGGCATATTTATTCTGGCTTTCAGAGTGAATCCTTTGCATAATCACAAAACAAAGCAATAAGATTAATTTGTGGTATGAACTGTTAAATTGTTGGTTTGTTTCTAATTTGTACTCTTTTGAATGCCTTTGCTGCAACTAGTTGCCCCTGTTGTTTGTCCCAGTGAATGTATCAAAGGACTGAGAAGTGCAAAACAGATGAGGAGGTTGGCTGTTATACCTTCTCCTCACCTACATACTGTGCATGTGTACTTTCCTAATTAAACTTAATCCCATATCTTCTCTGTGAGAACTTTCCATTCACTCTGAACCCATCTTCACTACACACACCAACAGCCCTTGGTTCAGTTCCCTTCACTGCCCCCTGTGCTATTCTTGAAAGCAAGTGCTATTCTTCTGTATTGCTTTCCATGTCACATATGTCATTCCACAAACCCCACTGATCTTCCTTTCTGCTTCTTTTGTCAATACACAGATTTTCTCATCTTTCTTTCACAGTTGACAAGATCTTGAACTTCTCTTTCACCAAAATCACTCCTCTGAAATACTTGTCACGATCAGAGGATGACCGGCTTGTCTCTCTCTCTGCCTCTAGCTCCTCCAGTCTCCTTCAACTGTGGTCATTGAAGAAATGTCTGAGCTGGATGTGGAGATTTACATGGAGGATGAGCATTTGCTCCCACTCTTTACTAAAAATGGCTTTTAACCCAATGGAGTGGCATCTCAGGACCCTTCTTTCTCACTGGCTCCCATGAGATCCAGAACTTTTGTGAGGATAGGATCTCACTTTGGGGCTACAATGAGCCCACCTTTTCCTCCAAGAAGTGGAAGAACCTTATTATGTTCATTCTGCTCAGATTTCATACTGCTCACTTCATAACACTGATGAAGAAAAGAGGGAGAAAGGGCCCTGCCAGGAGAAGCTTCTCCATGTTTATCTTCTCTCCATTTTTAGTTGGCCTTGAATAATTAAGAGGTGAATACCTTCTCCTGGCTCAAAGTGGTCACTGCAGAACATCATGGACGCACTCCATCAGGAAAAAAGGAGGCAATTTCCTCTAATGCTGCCTATGTTATGTCTGTAGAAAAAGAGGGCTTTGCAGTATGCTACTGTGTAACAGCCCCTTCAGTAAAATGTAAACATCTGCAAACTTCCTAATCCTTGCACAAGCATTTAGCCGTGTTTTACTGCTACTAATAGGAGTCCTTCAACTAAATCTCTACACCTTTCTGTAATAATCTACACAAGAAGTAATGTTCTGTAATACCATTCAATCTCTATTTTTATGTCATGCCACAGTCAATATTCCTCAGTCCATAGCAAATATGCCTTCAGAAAAGAGCCTGAGATGGGACAGAATAAGATCCATGATCAAATGAGAATCACTCACTGAAACAGAATTCTTTCTAGCGAGTTGATAAGCCAGACCATGAGGATATAAAAAGTGCAGGGATGGTTTGTGCCAGGTACAGTCTCTAGTTGGAAGATTTGGCTCTAAAAACCTGTGAGGAAAAGAACTCATTCTATCCACTGAGTGGAAAAAGAAAAGCCAAGGTATTTGAAAGAAAATGGAAGCTACCTGAACTTTACCCTTCATTTTATTTGCGATCAAGACCACCATTGGATGGCTGTAAAGCAAGCCTAAAAATGTACAGAAAGGTGAAATGTTCAGCCAAAATCAGAGGAGAAGTTTATAGGAAAGAAAAGGCACTGATCTACAACCCTCATTCAGTTTCACAGAAGCTGTCTACATGGTAGAGGACATTAGAGTGAGCTTAAAAAACAGCCTAGAGAGCAGGATTTTTAATGCCAGGGTCTCCACAACTTTCTCTGTTTCATCTGGGATATGAGAAGCAAGATGAAACATGTTCTGAAGTAATTGACTGAGGATTTCACCAGGAGGTCTTTTGCAATTGAGCTTCTGAGCAGAAAATAGAGAAATTCACCATAATGCTGCTGACCATCACAGAGAATGGAAAGGGCTGTCGTAGGGAGATACACAGGTTTGGTACACGTTCTGCTAAGGTGGGATATAAGAGCAGTCATCAAGAGGCCTACCTACCTAGGAGGAGTTCAGCATCCCATTAGCACTGGTAGGTGTGGGGTTGTCTGCCTCTATCACATGCCACCACTGAAGCTACAGAGTTGGGAAGCCCTTTTTACCCATCATCCACTTACACTGGGGCTACCTATGACTGGGTAAAAATAAATACTAAATTTCAAGAAACATAACTCAGAAAACTGGCTTTTGCTGTAGATTGAATGACCTGTAAGAGGCAACCCATTCTCAAGAGGTAGAGTCTCCACTTTGTACCAATTAATGGAGCAACAGACGTGGATTTAGTGCAATAAAATTAAACGATATTAAGCCACAGTAAATGCTAATCAACAAGCATTTGTGGAAAATGGATCTTGGCAAACTGATTTGATGTATTTATAAAATAATTTCAATAGGTAAAAGCTCAAATAAGATATTTGACTTATCTCCACAGTGTCCTGAGACTTTCTAAAGTTAAAAGCAAGGGCCAAGATGTCAACAAAATAATTAAAATAAACCCTAACAAATGGTAAAAATTGCAGAGAGTAGGTCACTGGTACAAAATAACAAACTACATTACTTAATTGTTCAGATAAATAAAATGTATGTTTGGAAACGGCTAAATATGAAGACATACACAGAAGAAAAATGCAGATTATACTTAGAGAATAAGCAACTTCTCCAAGAGAAAAAATGACTATGAAGATTGGCCTCATGTTGGATCTATATTCCAGAGTTTTCAGGTTGTTAAATTTTCTTTTACAGGGTTAATAGAATCCTCTTTTATGGATGTTGTAACTTAAGAAGCTGAAGAAAAGAAGTTTGTTGGGGTTTTTTTAGCATGTCACAACTATTTAAGTATTTTTCCAATTGAACTTTCTAAAATTAAGGAAATCCATTGTAAAGTTATAGAGGTTTTAGGGAAAAGCCTGGAAAATGACATGAAAAATGTATCTTCCAGTGGATATACTAAAAGCAGACAAGCAAGCTGAGCGAATGCTTCTTTATTGACACCAAAATCTAGTGTGAAAGCTCAGCTGATGAATCTCACTGTGATTTTGCTCTGGGCCTAGGGGAAACTATCAGATATTTCTAACTAAAGGACTCTCTGAAATGATGCAGGAGCCCAGGCTACTAATAAGAAGTATTTTATGAAGCCTCAAGAGAATTATGTTATTTTGCCTAGTGGTAATACCTGCATTTCTGCTGGTGTAGTCAGATGAGCTCCAAAACAGCACTTAGGTCCCAAACCACAGTTTGAGCAAATTCAGACAGTTAAGAGAGTGATCTCCAAAACCTCTCCACCTAGCTGGTATGAGATCTGAGAGGCTGCAGATACTCACACTTTTATTCAAAAAACAGTCACCATCTGTGAGGAATTCTGCTAGGTTCAAGAGCACTGCCATCCTTAGATGGAGCATAGCAGCTAGGCAACTGGCCATTTTTTAGGGCGATTTAGGTTCAAGGATTTTCTCTGAAGTGGCTTTTCTCATTGTGGTTTGCAGGAGTTGTGGGTTTAGTTGACTTGAACCAGAGAATGCATCTCAGGTTACCCACCTCTTTAGATGGCTGCTTTAACAACTAGTCTATTGTACAAAAGAATTTCCAAAGAATTGAACATGTCTGTCACTTATAACTGAAGGGCTGACCTGGTTACAAATTACAATATGCACATCTGCCATGTGAATCCCAGCTGTACAGAAACTCCTTATTCTTGGATAAAGACACCATCTTGAGCACCCCCTTGTTTGATATTTCATATTAGGTATAATTAACATTTTCTGTTCATTTCCCCTTGCCCACACCTTCTCTACCCTAATTGGATGTACAGAATATCATACATCCCAGAGTTAAGTACCAAATTCCTGATTTAACAGAAGGAACCTTTGAATATCACATCTCCTATGTCCCAGTTGGGCTTCGGCACACAGTGGTCATATGTGAGGAAATGGGTCAGGGCATATCAAGGCAAGCTGGTCAGCAAGGACTGCCTTGAGAAAGGGGGGAAAGAAAGAGAAAACACTTATTGGAATGTATCACAAAAGTGATCTACATTAAAAAAACCCCAACAACAACAAAAACCATGAAACAACCAAATAAATAAACAAAAATAAACCCAACACAGAACCTCCAAACTAAAAAAAAAAAACCTAACCAAGAAAAAACCTCACATCTTTTCTCCTTTTTGCTAGGTTATTTTTATCCTGGGTCGTCCATTCTCCATCCAGTTCAGAACATCAGGAGAAAGGGGGTTAAAGGCTGCCTAAACTAGGACTCTAGCCTGGTTACTGAAAGAGAAACACAACTATTCTGTAGATGGAAGATCAGATTATCAGCAGTCTTCCAAATATTCAATTCTGATTTTAAAAAGTCCATCAGATCAAAAGAATAATGGTGAAGCAATTTTTCCTAATCATGCCAAGTCAAGAGCAAGATTCTAGCAATAATTACAGAAATCAGACTAATATCATATCGATAAAAAAATGGAAAAGATAGAGGAAATTAGGAAAAGAAAAAAATTATTTCTAGGGAACCATGGGAAATTCTGGACATTCTTATAAATCTAACCTAAGACATATTAAAAGAAATAGTCACAACTGTAAGCTTCCCATGAAGACGGGAAAAATTCACAGCTGAGGAAAAAAGCAAGACTCAAGAACAAAGCAAGCCATAAGTTAGCTTCACCTCCTATCTTGGCAGTTCCAGTGAGGGACTGCATTTCCAAGTGAGGATTGAGAGGGGGAAAAAATGGAAAAGGTAATAATTTAATCAGTATAGTAAACAGATTTTCTAAACATTATACAATAAGGGAGTCTATCAGCCAGTCAGATCACTCACAGTGCAAGAGAACATTATGTGCTTGTTTTCATAAGGAACTGTAGAAACTTGTTGCTAGACTAAGACGAGAATTTTTTGGTAGAGTGCTTTTCCAAGGGAAAACTGTGAAGTTCTTAAGTAGAAAATACTTCAAAGAAGCATATGGATGCTTCAACAATATGTACAACGTATTTCAACTCTGCACAACTGATTCCAAGGTTTTCTGAACAATTTTTACTTTTCTTCTGGTCATAACTTCCTACTTCTTTGCAACTAGTAATACATAAAAGATCAACAGTGAACAAAAACCTCTTCATATGAGCTACACAGTTTTTAACGTTTTTATTTCCTAGAAAATTAAAGTATTTTTCTTCATAACAGCTCTTTTCCTTGTTGTACTCTGTGTTCTAGAACAGAAAATTATTGAGGAGCTGAGGAATTTTTCATTAAATACAAAGCTTGCATACCAGTCAAAAGTAACAGTTACCAGTCTGCGATGTTTTGGAGATTTTGAGTGTTCCAGTTTACTAGGGATAAGTCGTATATCTGGGGTTTTGGTGTTCTAATTTTCTGACATAATGTGTGCATATGATCTCTTTTTACCTTGAACGGATACAGTAAGAACAAAGAGGAAGTGAGCCTGAGGTAATTCCTCATACTAAACTACTGTGGAGGCACCACTGGGTATGTCAGCATCGCACAAGGCAGTGGAACAGAGAGAAACCCAGCCCAGCTCTGAATGACCTGCTGCACATAAAGGGGAGTCCAAGAACTGTGTCACTGTGGTGCTCTATATGGGCTAGCACAGGCATGTCTTGGCTGGGCTGATTAGTCCAGGCAGGACAAATTAATGTGGCCATGCTCTTTCTGGTGTTTGAACTAGCTCTGTGGACAGCCCTGTTGTGCCCAGTTCTCTTCAGATTTGCGTGAGCCATGCAAGAATGCTAAGAACTGTCATATGAGGTTTCTTCTGCACTTTTAGGGATGCTGGAGAAATTACAGGGAGGCACATTTATGCTGTATAGGTGTTATTAGTGAAGGTTAAAAAACTGTGTCTTTCACCTGGACTGGAGGTATCTGAAATGATTTTGATTTATGCTAAAAAAATCACTCTGCAACAAACAAAAAAGCCTGATTTTCATAACACAGCATTTATACCAGAGGAGAGCAGCATTTGAAAGTGGTTGAGATCCCAGGATCTATAGCCCTCAAATTAGTCCTGGCAGATAAGCACAAAATCTTAACTTCATGCAATACTCAATGGTTAAACAGCATTATAACCAGAGGACAAGGCTGCCACACAAAGCATCCTGTTTTGATGAAAAGTCTATTGCTGTGCTCTGTCCTAACTGTAATTTCCTAAAGACTGGAATTTTCATGCCAGATAGAACATGCTGTTATAGTCCAGTTGAAAGGTGATGAAGTCCCAAATTGCCAAGACCATGTCATCATCCAATTGCTTCACCATCCACTACTAGCTTCCAGTTGATGACAAACTTAGGTGCATTATTAAATATAGTAGTGTTCTAACAACTTTTGGTCATGTCTTTTCAACCAGAGAAGACTGAACCCAAACATTTTGCTAAAGAACATCATAAATATGAACAAATAACACAAATAATAGTGATAACAATAACTGTGTGGCCTTATCTCCCAAGTAAACTGAATGTAATTTTAAAATGTTGAAAACTATATTCAAGAACTATTTTGCTTGCTGGTCTGCAGTAGGATGTGGTGTTTTTAATAGTCTGTAACAGTGATATTGGTGTCTTAAAAAGGGGAAATGTAAAATGATATATACAACTACTCAAAATACTTGAACATGAAGGAAGAAAATAACGATATCTTCTTGCAAACCAAAGAAAGGAATTTGTCTCCAAATGGCTGCAAAAAGTGCAAATGCCTCATTTAATTACTTAAAAATAGACAAGTCTGGAACTACAGCAATCAGCCTTCATTTGACACGATGATTAACAAATTGCATTTTAGCAATTGCTTATGCCATAGAATCATAACATCATAGAATGGTTTGAGTTGGAAGGGACCTTAAAGATCATCTAGTTCCAACCCTTCTGCCATGGGCAGGGACACCTGTCACTAGACCAGGTTGCTCATGTCTTGAACACATCCAGTGTTGGAACATCTACAACCTCCCTGGACAACCTATTTCAGCGACTCACCACCCTCCTGGTGAAAAACTTCTTCCTAATTTCTAATCTACCCTCCTCCAGCTTAGAGCCATTACCCCTCGTCCTATCACTACAAGTCATCATAAAAAGTTCCTCTCCAGCTTTCTTACAGGCCCCCTTCAGATACTGGAAGCCTGCAATGAGATCTCCCCAGAGTCTTCTCTTCTCCAGGCTGAACCCCAACTTGATCAATCCTTCCAGAAATGTCCAGACCTTACTTCAGAATACAGAGGGTGCTCTCCTCATTCCCACCACTCGAGAATGGTTTCTTCAGCATCCTCCAGATCCCCTGTCCTTGTGGACACATATAGAGGGAGTCACACACAGGACAACTTCCCATAGTGAGGGGATGCAGCTTACTTTAGGAAGAGGAGCGATGGCACAGAGCAACAAGCCTCTGAAGTAAATAACCTCCCCTGACAGCAGTTTCATTAATCATTGTGAGTCCAGCCGGAAGCCTGCTGAAGCCAATGGAAACCCTCTTCAAGACATCATGGTGTTTTGGGTTTGTATTACTGAATCATTCCAATGTCCTAAGCTGTCCTTGGAAGAAGTTGGATGCTGTTTTATCAGAATATCTGTTTCACATTTTCTTGGAAAAAATTAAATGTGTCGTTTACTGTGTTCTCTAATATTCTTATATGAAATGTAATTCAAAATATGTAAGTCTTCAGCAGAGGAAATGTGATTATGAACAACCACAAAATAGCTTCTGAGTGGTTTTTTTAAATATGATTTATAACATTTTTATATTTACTTCAATTTTTTTTTCCAAAATTACTTTTACTTTCCTCTAAAATTTGCTATTATTCTTTGGCTATTCTTTTATTGCAAAATTATTCACCCAGTTTCTGGTTAGAAAAGCTTTGCTGGAATGAAATGATCTTTAAAAACAGTGTACCTTTTTATCTTTCCAATATTAACTAACCACTCAGGGTGTGATCTTGTTGAAATTGGAGGATTTTCTATTATACAGGAGTGGAAATATTTAGCTTTTCTCTCCCCTTTCAGAAAACAAACCACATCCTGGAAAAAAGAAATGTTTCACACAGCATTTATACATGATAAGAAATTCATTCCACAAGTGGAGTAAGACCTTTAAAAGACCTTTATCTACCTCACAGAATAAATTTGATATGCCTTACAAACCATTATGTGAACTCTTCCTCTTGGTGCATGCAGATGCAACTTTTTCTCCTAAGTGCTAATGCTGTAATTTCCATTCCAATGATGAAATCAGGTGTGGAGGGGAACAAGTTTATTGTAATGCATTTGTATATGATTACATACTAGGTTGTAAAAAATTAACATTTATTTAGCTTATTCTAATAAGCTTTTCAAAACCTAATAAATCTGAGTAGCTTAAAACATCTGTTGGCTCTGGAAGATCATTCAGTAGGGTTGGGCATCCTGCTGGTGGGGCTGCTGAGACTGTTTAAAGAGTCTGTTGATACAGTGCATGTTCCAAGACAGCTATTCTTTAGGAAACTTTTGATTTGCATAGTTTGCAAACACAGGATATTGAGAGATCGAGCTTTATGTATGCAAACTGTTTCCCTAGTAGTTTTTCTGGAAATTTTGTTAACAAAGTGTATCAGAGGTGCTTAAAAGGTGGGACCCCATTAGCAAAGCAAGATATAAAACCACACAGCCTTTCTGTCCTGCCATGCCTGTATGGCTTCTGGCACTTCTGACTCAGAGGCATCCTGCCTGGTGCAAAAGGTTCGACAGGGACAGGCCCTTAACATACAACTGACATACATCCCCAGGGATCTTACATTGATGAGCACTGGCCAGAGCAGATTCCAGTTTCATTTACGTCACTCTTTCTGTTTTGCCCAACCTCACTGCTCTAAAACAACTCTGAAGTGCCCTCTTCTTTCTATTACTCCAGTGTGGTGATGAAATACAGGGTGATGCAGGAGCTACTAATGCAAACTTATTTCAGCAAAGCAATTCCATAACAAAAACCCTTTACTGGCCAACCACCCACACTATAAATTCCTCTAAAGTGGTCTCATGATACAAATCACCTACAGCAGAGTAGAGACTGTTGGCCGTGGAGTTTCCACGCAGAGCACCTACAGCATTTTGCCTCCCTGGCCATGTTTCAATAGACAACATAATGGGATGGAAAGTAGTTTTGTAAACATAAGGTGAGAAGCTTACATTTTTGTGGCATTCATATGTCTATTCACACAAAGGAAAGAAATTAAATAGGCAATTTCTAATTTTGATCTTTTTATAAAACTATGTGCATTATTTATCAGAAAACTTGACAAACAAGAATACACTTGAAATAATGGAGGTAATTCCCTCAGCTTCCTGCTCCATATTTCTTGGTTGAAATCAGTACTGTAAAATTTATTAAATCTGTAAGAAAGTTTAAATAAAGAGGTTTGTCACACACTTGTGTTACAGAGCACTCTTTCTATGTGTTTTTAATACATAAGGATGACGTTTTAATGATTTCACTGAGATTTCATAGTAACTTGGTGTTGTTTATTTTTTAAATGTTGGGTCCAAAAAATCCTCAAGTGAATTCTAGAAATTTCTGAATTAAAGGACAACTTGATATGTCTGAAATTGGAAGGTAGTAATTGAGATACATGTAAAGAGTTTGGGAAAGAGGTTTGGATCACAGAATTGTAAATACATTATTTAGTAACAAATGACCCCATTTTGCTAAGGATACTAAGACAAAACTTGTTACATAGGGAAAGGATACGTCACCAGGACAATGAGGTCCTGGAGATCTGATAGAGCCTAACTTCACTAATTTTACATTGTGGCAGTGGGGGAAGTTAGAGTGGCTTGGAAGTTGCCCTAAGTTCTACCAGGGCAAAGCAAACAAAACAGAAACCTGCAACATCCTCTTCATTTCCTTAATTTCCAAGGCAATTGGGAGATAGTGAAATTCAAAATAATAGTGGAAACAAACAAAACTTAATCATTAGGATAACAGACCTAATGTATTTCCTTAGCAGAATGAGTGCAAATACCTCCCGAAAAGTTTACTGCTGGGTGCTTTTTATCTGGACTCTTTGTTGAAGCAGTGACAAGAAAGGCAAATGGAAACAACTAAAGCCAATCAATATTTCAGTATTTTCAAAAATGTATATTCTAAACCAATTCCCCAGTATCAGTAGTAAAAGAAAATTAAACCCTTTTCAAAGTCAATGGGATGGTAGCAGATTGCTTCCCAAACTAGATTGACTGTCATGATGTTTTCATCAATTTAATTCCAATAATGAACACGGCTGACATGATTTTTGCGTATCTTGAATACATATACTTGAGAAATTTCCTTTCCTTATGATCCTATGAGGCTTTTGGTTTTTTCTTATACCAAGCAGATCAATAGTTACACTGAATAAAGCTTGTGTGAGAAGGAATCAACCCCGATTTTCAGCAATGCTCATAGCTTTAGACACACTGGCTGCAGGAAATCTGCCTCTCTGATTCTTCAGTTCTAGCCTCTAATACACTCTCTGTGCTGGCATCATGACAATTTTCTGAAGTAGACGCCCTTAGACCTTGGGTCATGAGGCTTATTTCACTTCATAGGATTTGTCTTAGATGTGAATTCTGTTTGTTTCCTGGGTATACCATCTACTTCTCCAGAGGAGCAATGAGCTACCAGAGCAGCTGAATTACTGTGAAGTCAAC
Organism: Brachypteracias leptosomus; assembly: GCA_013401335.1. Lineage (NCBI taxonomy): Eukaryota > Metazoa > Chordata > Aves > Coraciiformes > Brachypteraciidae > Brachypteracias > Brachypteracias leptosomus. The sequence goes on from VYZX01014740.1 coordinate 38,523, forward strand.
CAGAAAGGATCCCCTGATATGTGTCCACCTATTTAAGCAATCAGGGAATGTTATGATGAACAAGCTTTCTTAGATTATTTCTGTTTGGGAAGAAAGTGATAAAACATTTTTTCCTTGTGCTATTTCCAATTGGAAATACCATGAGGAAGCATGTTTCTCATTATATTTCCCATTTGTTCAAGTGTATTCCCATGCCAACAGAAAAGCTGAATCAAAAGGCAGGCAATGCTCCAGAGTTTTCATGCAAGTAAATGGCAAGTGACAGCAAATTACTTCTCTTTTTTCTTCTTCAACTTTATTTTTCCCAAAATTGCAGAAAAGTTTTGATGCAAAATGAAAACAGAGTTATGGGTTAGGAAACCTCCATAAAGCCTTACTCATCTTTCCTGACAACAAGCTGCTAGGTAATTTATGTAAATAAGAACCTTGCATGCTTTCTGGTGTTAGCTAACAGAATTCAGTGAAATGGAGAGCCCAGGCTCTGGTCGAGGTTGATCATACCTCATCTTGTTCTTACGCATTTGCTGGAACACTGAATACCATGCTATGCTATTTCACTTTTTCTTTAGTCTCATCTTAATCAAAACTTTTTTGTTGTGTAACCAGTATAGTATGTATCGGGCAAAGTTCTTTTATCTTGCACCAAGGGAAAGACTGTTCTACAAGCAAGATTTTACCACAGGGCAGGAAAAGAAAAGGGAACATCTCTTCTCTCCCTGATATTATTTGTGATGGATACAGCCTGGGTTCCCTCCTCATCCATAAGCCCCATTGTGCCTTCTGGGACTGCAACTCTTTGGCATTATTATGTTTCTGTTAGCTGCTTGGTTCTCAGGCTATGAAGCTCACCGTGGTGAACATCATACTGCTTACCAGACAATCCTATGTATATTATCCATATCTCTGAAATAATAATAAAAAAGGATTTACATGAGATGTATACAGTTCATTGGTGTCTCTTTGTTCAGTTGACCTTTTCCCTGAGTAGTAACTTAGATGAGCCAAATTCATGACTGATAACATGGTTGATGTCACAAGACAAGCACTGCAGGAGTCCACACCTACCCCATTGCCCCTCAGCTGTTTACCAAGGTTCAGAGAAAGAGAGTTGCCAGTGTGAAAGGTCAGCGGCTTCACCTAGGACTGAAGATAACAGAGGTAAACATCTCTGTAGGGAAAGCAGTGCTTCTGCATGTGGACAATCTCATTATGTTCTTCTTGGCACTTGTGCCTCTGCAGGGTTATCACAGTGTCTAGTAGACAAAATGTCAGCTCAACACACGGCAGTGAAGACAGGAAGCTGATTTGTCATGGACTCTGTAAGCATTAAAGTGTTTTTTTGTTTTGATTTGGGGTTTTTTTCAGGAAAAGTTTTCTAAAAAAAAGTGTCAAAATTGCTGTCCATTCACAGAATGTTAGGGATTGGAAGGGACCTCAAAAGATCATCATTCTGAGCCTTTATGTCTATAGTTAGAAAGAGGTATGCCTTTTCCACTCCAGGTCATTACTGGATTAGCTTAAAAATAAATTAAAACAAAGGCTTCCACTGCCACAGAAGGGAAGCTTTGAGTTTTGCTTTAACAGGATTTGTTTAGGGGGCTGATGCGGGGTAGAGGGGAGAATGCATTGTTTTATGAAGGTCATTGAATTATTTCTATGTCATAGGATTTTATGTCTTTTTATACTAATGATAAAGTTTGTTCTTAATGGGCTTTTTTCTTTCTCACATTTCCTAGGGACTGAAAGTGTAAGATTGTTAAACCAGTAGAATGAAGAGTACTTATCCGTATTTTATTTTCAGTGGTCAGACAGTAATTTTTTTTGTTATCTGGACAGTATTTTAACATGGACAACTTTTTCCTGCATCAAGACTGTGGTATAAAAAAAATGGTTTTACAAAATAGTCAGTACCTTACAAAAGGGGAAATCAAGGCAGAAAGAGATACATGATTTGTAATTAATTTAGCTCTGTGACAAAATCTTAAATTCCTCCTGCCTTAATCAGGGTTCAGAAGTGAATTTGTTACAGAGAAACAAGGTTTTTCTGCACTCTGAGTCATTTTTTAATTAAAGAGTAATGTGAAAATATTGAATAATAAAATGCCAGGAATAATTATGATTGCAATAATAATCTGTGCAAGTTTTACAATAATAGAGCACTGGATACTCTCTCTCTTATGTATTTTTATGGTTAAAAACATTATCTGTACAAATAATCCTTTTTATTGCATTTTAGGATTCTAGTGTGGAAAAAACCCAAAGGAAAAAGCAAAAGTAACTTGTCACTTAGTAATTCATGTGGAAAGAGACCTAGCCTACAAGAGGACATTGTCAGCTGAATGAAAGAGATTAAATTGATAAGAAAGAATAGAGGTCTGGTTCCTTCATTGTCTTGGAAAATACATTTGTTAGGCAGCTTTCCAATACAGAAAAGAGAATAAGACACTTCCTAGGACAGAAAGATTAGTAGTTGGAATAGCAGTCTTTCATGATAAACAAACCACGTCTTTTTACCCTTTTAGGATTTGAGAATTGCTCTCCAATTATACTTCCCTTCTATCAGGTTATGAACACGACTGCAACAGTAACTTAAAGACCTAAACTTTAACACAAAGCTTTTCTTGTAGCTGCTTTAATATGTTAGTCACACCCAGGTTTTGGTTGTAGATACTTAGCTCTCACTCAGTGACAAATGTACTTTCTTAGGCAGTCTCATATTTCTGTGACAAGTTACTGGTAACACTGCTCCATACAAAACCATGATGTAAGCAGTTACTCCTGAGGACATGACATGAAATTAATTGCCTAATTTTGGTCAATTTAAAGGAGATGAGTGCAATTCCTTGATCAAAGTCTCCAGAAATTATCTACTCAATGGACTTTCAAATGCGTAAGGGATAGCAGTTTATGGAAAGTAGTTTTCCATACAGGCCTTAGTATAAAAGAAACACTTTGTTAACAATAATTATATACAGAGAGAAAGGATCACAATAAAACAAGCCATTGTTTCTTCAAAGAAATTGTTTAATGGAAAAGGCCATTATCAGTTAAATAACTCTGTGATAATATGACAGTGGGTCAATGTGAATTTGCAGCTGTTCTGAGTTCCCACAGACTATTCTCCAGTTTAAAAGCTTGAACAAAAGCCAGCTCTTTCTATTGACTGTAATGGGCTTGAAATAAGGTCTCATATATTGAAACAATGCATTTTATAAAATAATCCATCTCAAGATAATTCCTGAATTACAGACAATGCATATATCTGTATATACACATTGTAAGATATCTGTAAGTTTTCAGCTCATATATTAGCATCTGTTAACCATCTAGTTCTGACCTTCCAACAGAAATGATTCAGTAATATCTAGTATTGTTTCTCCTGCCTCCTGTATGGTTGAACATCTTCATGCAGGCTTTCAAAGGCCTATTAATTACTCATGAAATTGATAATACTCAGAAATGCAGATGTGAAATTGTGTAGACACAACTGTAGGTTGTTTGGAAAATCTCCTTGAAAATTTGACTGTACACATCAGTAAATCAGCTTGTAAAATATCTCCAGTGGAGATATCTTTTCTGCATCCATTTTAAAGTAAGCAAAGATTAGCTAATTAACCATAGTTTTGTGCTGAGAAAAAGAAGTACAATACCAGTTTACTTCAAATTCACAAAAGCAATGAAGTCTCATACATTTCCTTGTAGTTGCAGGAAAAAGTAACAACACTTCTGCTTCTAAGCAATTAGAATGGACAAAACATTTTTTGCTTTGAAGGAACATATCAGCTTATCCTGGTATCCTTCCTCCTCATTCTTTATATCATTGTGAAATATAAATTATTATCAAACACAATCCGAAGAATTCCTGTAGAGGATGAGGTTTCTACCCCACATCTCATGTTCTTAGGATAGACCAAGCCTAAGTGGTGAAATCCCAGCTCCAAAAAGGATCTGAATTTCTTGCATATCTGGCATAGTCAGGTTCATTGGCCAGATGTTGTTCACAGACATAAGAAATTAAGAATTTACCAGTTCTTATCTCTGCCCATTTCTCTCTATAAAATTACAGTAGATTCAAAGGATGTAAAACTGGCAAACTAATTCCAATAAAAGGCCTGATTGTGCTACCGTTACTCTTCTTGTGTCCACAAAGACAACTAGATGTTTAACACAGAATTCAGTTTGATCTTAATAATGTTTCTGGTAAATTTTCTATTGAAAGTATTGTGGAAAAATATGACTTGTTTATTAAATTTACTTGGACAAAAATTGTGCATTTTTGACCCCCAAAAAGTGTCTTGTGAAAAATGTAGCCACCTCTATCATACAGTTTGTATTACTCTGATCACTTATCCCTGAAAATGAAAGATTAAAACATATTATTACCATATGTTTCTATAAAATAAAATGATAAAATATGACAGTTGCATCCCATACTTCCTATAAAGCTGTCATGTTTCTCCCAAAGGCAGGAGTATACACTGCACTCATTATCTGTACTGTAATTCATATTTTGTTTGGGTTTCTTGTTTTTGCAGAATCTTAATATTTAATTTAGTAACACTTCACCAAAGTGTTGTGCTTACAGCATTAGAGCCGATACTGCATCTCTAAGGCACCGATATGCCAAACATATGTAACTCATTAAAAGAATACAGTTAGTTAAACTACTCTTATTGATGGTATCAAAATAATTATAATCACTTGCTTGATGTGTGAGAAAATATTAGCAGGGCTGTTGACCTTTTAAAGTCTGCCAGTAGGGACAGCTGAAAGCTTTTCAGAAAAAAAAAAAAAAAAAANNNAAAAAAAAAAAAAAAAAAAGAAGGGATAGCTGCTTACTGTGTTTCAGAAAGCTAACTAAATCCAGAGAGTTTGACCTTCCTGATGCATGTCATGGCCAAAATTACTTCCCCATGGTATCCTGAAGATGCTTTGTGTAGCATTAAATAGCACAAAATTAGACCTATTAGAGTTAATAGTTAAGAATCAAGTTTAAACAAAATGGCTAAAGACTAGTGTGTATCTATGCGTGCTACCATGTACCTAGGTAATTTTAGTCACTATTACTGAAAGAATTAGGTATAAACTGGTCAATGGAGAACAGAACTTTTCTTCTGACCAGAGACATGGATCCTAGAAGGAGCTACAGAGGCTGGAAATCTTAGGGATTTCTCAGTTTGATGCAATTGTGGGAGGAATTACAAGACCTGGCCATGTGTGACAGCAGTGGATTAGATTTATGGTTGTAGGCATTGTTCTTTGCTGGGTTAGCAATGTCAGTTTGAAGCATCCCTGCCCTGAGCTCTGCAATTTGCCCATCCTCCCAGCAGTGACAGAAGGAGCTAGACATCTGCTCCATGCTGACCCCAACTCAATGCCCACTGTATTTGCTTAAGCTAACTTGCATTTACATCTCCATTAATCCTCTGGGCAAGAACCAAGATGTTTAAATGTGCTTGTCCTGCCACTCTTGTTAGAGAGCAGTCTCCAGCAGACTGCTCCTGAGCAAAACTCAAGATCCTTCAAATCCTGTTGTAAAAGGAAAAGTTCCATATGATGGAAAGTCTACTGCAGTGGAGATAGCCTATGCATTTTCTCATGTATGCAAGTAAATTTGGTGTTGCTGTAGTATCAAATGTGCACATCCAATAAAAAGTAGTATGCGAACATGTCACCATTTACACTGTGAGCTGCAGGACTGCTGTCCTGGTGACACCAGCCCCCTCAGCAGTTTTTATGCCAACCAAAGCTGACCAAGTTTCTCCTCTTCAGTGCCCTCATGGTGCAGCCCCTAGAATGTCTCATCCCCCTCTCAGAGGCTTCCAGGCCTCCCTGGGACCCCTGCCCACCCTACCCATGCACCCAGCAGCTCTTTCTAACTCAGGCCCTGGCCCTAGTACTCCCAGACTTGTTGCATATGATGCAATAATAATAACAACAACAACAACAATAATAATACAATTTTAAAAGACATTTGAGTGAATTTTAAGGGTATTCTTTATAGGCTTATATAATAATATGAGAATTTGTACTGCTCTGTCCTTTGCGGTGGAGTATCCTTAACTTAAAGATATGAAGGGCTGATGTCCATATCTCAGTAAGCCACCTCAGGATTTCTTTATAGTTGATAGAGAGGAATAGGCCCAGCCCATCTGACTTATTTTATGCATCTCTGTGAATCCTATCCTCAGTGTTATAGACACAAAAACTAAAAGGGACGGTGTTTTAAATATTGAGAGACTATCACTATCTCTTTTAGTGAGAGTGCATAGGAAATCGCAAAAACCATTTGGCCCACAGTACATCCCATATTTATCACTTGGTGGTGGGAAAGCAGGCAGACCATTTTTGCATTCAATTACTTGCTTGTTAAGCTCAAAAACCACAGACTTTTTTGATTTCTGCTTTTTTTTCCCCAGCAAATCTTTTCTTTTAAGCCTATTTGGAGAATGGAAAGACTACTCAAAGCAAATGATCCAGAATCTGGACCTTGGCAGTGTAGACCTGTATCATCTTTTGCAAGTCAGTTTTTTAATAAATTGAGATACATTGAAGTTAAAGGTTAATCTTCAGAAAACACTGCTGGAATAGCAACATTTTGGATGTTGAACAACAGGTAGTTCAAGATGCATAGTCAAAAATTGAGGCAATTTGACTTAGAAAGAGTTTATTGAAATGTTCTCAACTTCTATATGCCTCAATTGTGGTTTTGCATTTTTTCAGTGTATAGAACAATACTTACCTCACATGGAGTAAATTATGTGCTTGCCAACACACAATGTCAGTGGCAAAGACGGGAGTAAAACCCTGGACTGTCTACTTGTGTTTTAAACAGTAGCTGTGCTCCTTTTCCTTTTTAAGTTCAAGGTCTGGCTTTAACTGCTATTATTTTAGTTTTATTGTAGTTTTTTTCTACCATTAAAGAGCAGATTATTTGAAAAGTGCCTTTTATTTAAACAAAATTGAGTTTGAAAAGGAACTTAAATTTGCTGGATATATTTTGTTTCCTTTTGCTTCTGTCTCTCATACTTGTCTTGACAGACTTGAAAGAAGCAGATATGGCTCCCTTGGCTTCTGTAAAAGTACTTGTTTACTGATATATCAAGACAGCATCTGGATAGGAGATGGCTCCAATTCATCTGTTCATAGAGTTAGTGTGTATCTGATTGGTCTTTGTAGGTATACTATTACATGATTTGCTAATGGGAACATAGGAAGGGATTCTGTATTAAACTCTGTTGTCAACTCTGTCACTAGCCTGACAGGTGACGCTGGGCAACTCTCCTTGAGTTCTCTTGTTAGTTTTTCTGTATTTTTTCTCTCTTGTTTATTAAGTCCATAATTCTGCAGAATAATTTAGTTTACTCATTAGAATAATACAATTTTATGGAAGTTTGTACCTTGAGCAAGTATTTTTGTAAGGCATGGATGAGGTCTTCCTAAGTGTTTATATGGAGTATAGCACAGTAGGAGCCTAATCTTGGTGGAAGGATTTACATATCGCCATCATATTAATACTAGAGAATTATCAACAGGCATAAATTGCTATAGACTGGACAGATTTTTACTGATTTTCTATCATTGTATCTACCAAAGTGGACTTTTCATCCTGTAGTAAGGTATGTCAGCATAAAAAATTTCCATATTAGTTGGCTTTATCCATTTTTGTACAGCTGAAAATGAGTGCTTAAAGGTGTAAGATCCTAAATATCCTTGTTTGCTTGTTTTGGTTTTTTTTCTAATTTCAGCACTCACATTTGAACGTTTTTATCTCTCATTTTTTCCTTTGCAAAATATGTTTTCTCCTGCCTCTATGGCAATGGTTATATCACCTCTTTTCTTTTTCTTATACTGCAATGAGGAGCTTAAGCAAGAATGTTTTCTCATGATCAGAAGTGTACATGTTTACTGAATACTGTGCCAAATATAATCTCCTGCCAGTGTAAATTCTGCCATTGTAAATCCTGTCATCGAAAGTTTTTTCAAAGCCTGGTTCTAGAAATAAGCAAGTATACAGTTACTTATGGCAGTCAGGTGATTGTACTACAAAAATAACTAAAGCTCTGTTGTCTTCATGTGAAGCCTCTCTAGCTGTCACCTCCATGGGGAAAGAGATCTGAGAGATGACAAGTGCTCACAGAGTTATTTACTCTCCTAGTAGCAGATACTGCTCTTCCTGCCTTTGCCATTCCTTCCGCAGCCATACGAGCAGCACAGGGAGCTCTCTGGGATGTGTCTTGGCTCTGCACCTTAGCTGTGTCCCTGCTATACCATGTTCAGATTGCACGGCCTCAGCCCAGTCCAAGTCTTGGACATCCTAAAGACCAGCTTCAAAATTAAGTTTACCTATTCTGCTAAGAAGTTCTGAGATTAACCTTTGAGGCTATTTGGTAATTTTTGCCACATAAATTACATACTGAAAAGATACTGATACTTTAACAAATAAAAATGGCAAAACTAATAGAGAAGAGGCTGTATGAAAGGTTTTCATGGGGGTTAAGCCAATCAAGAGAAAATAAAATCTACTTAAAAGATTGGTATTTTAAAAACTATAGTTGAATCACATGAAATTACCCTTTTTTGGATGTATATGAACATTATTATAAATCTAAAAATACAAGGAAAACATTGAGTAGTTCTGACACTAAATTCCTGACTTGCATGGTTTATTAGTTTCTTTCCAGTATTAGTATTTTGGAAGTTACCTCACTTACCCTTCCACACATTTATGCAGAGCTGACTGATGCTAATAAAAGTCGCATATACATGTGCAGATTAGAACTCAGTTATCTGAAGAGTTCAATTTAAGCATGAAATACAAGCAGAGCAAATATGGGATACATCAGGGATTTTGAGACTTTGTTAAGAGTAAGGAAATGGTATTGGGATTTTGTTAAATGATAGGCAAGGAAATCTTCTAGCTATCACAAAGTGATGTCAGAACGATATTGCTGTGAACTGGGAACACAGTAGGATTTTCTTACAGGTTGTCAGAGAAGGGTGGGGGGAAGGGCTGCTCCCTGTGGTATACATTCATTTATTGACTACAGTCACAGTTATTTGCTTCAGCCAGCATGATCTGAAATGCATGTATAAAAGCATATAGGTATTGGAATTTTCAACCCAAATCAGAATCCTAATTAACTGTAAATCGTAAAGCCAGTAGCCCGAGGTATATTAAAATGAGAACTTTGTACATGAAAGGCTGCACATGCCCCAAAATCTAAGCATTTCCTACTTATAAACCACCAAATTCACTGCATCAGCTTCCATGACTGTAATTCTGCTCCTGAGGGATATACAAGTAGAGTTAACTGAAAACAAATATGAGTTTGCAACTCATAGAACAAGTCATTTTACGGACACATTAAAAACCACTGACATAAGGAAAGACAACATAAAATATTTGTACTTAAGGTAAGAATATGACATTAAAGCCAGAAGTTAACTTCGTCCATTGTACTTCATCAAATGCCTCTTTAATCTATAAATGTGTGTGATTATAAAGACATTAATTTCAAGGGGAAGACCACATCAGTAAAGCACTGCTGAAACACCTGGCACAATTGAATTTCATGCAGCACCAAACGTCAAGGTGAAGAGCTGAAGTTACAAAACACATTGGAGTTGAACAGAACTGACACAGAGGACACTGTTCTCTTAGATGTATAAAAGGTATTGGTTATAAAGATCCTGTCCTGCTTAGGGCAACAGGGGGTTTGTTGCCTTTAATAGGAGCAGGATCAAGCTATAAAGGGATTATTTGGGCCTTTGGTGTTCAGGCAGCAAACAACAAAACAGAAGCTGCAGGGCCCTTGAGCTTGAGGAACCTCTGCTCCATATCACCATTATTGTTCCATGGTGCCATGTTATCTTGTGATCTTGATTTTGACAACAGCTATACCCTTCCCCTTATCCCATGTTGAGCAACTCTATGTCTTCTCAGGCCACGGTTTGAGTGGGAGCTGTGGTGTTTCCTCAGCTACTCTATCACTGTACTCTGCAAACTGAAAACTGGCTGTAAAATGTGCATGTGTTCTTGTGTGTCTTTCTTAAGAGTATAACTTTTTCAGTTAACTTCTCAGGCTCAGCAATCTCTATCTCTAAATTGAAAATTATACTCAAAGCAGAGTATCTTCTACAATGTTTGCTATAAGCCACAACACCTATGAAATGCCAGTCCTCCATTTTGGCTTGGTATAATGTGAAGAGATCTGCTGCTTCTTCTGTTTTTGTGATGGAAGAGAGAGTTTAATGGTAAAGAAAGTTTATTATGGAAATTGCAAAACATACACAATCAGAACAAAACAAACTCCTCCACTATGAATTAAAGAGGTGAGAGGAAGAATCTCAGCAATGGTTTAATGCTAAAACCTCAGTCTTTGTTAATTGCCCCCACCAAACAATGTTTGTGCAAGAAATAATGGTTGAAAAAGGGGCAGTGAAAATAAAAACCAGTGCATTTTAAGGGAGATATGAATGTTTGGGAGTGTCTTGGGAGTACCCTGAGGTCAGAAACAGTAAAGATATTGCCAAAGACAGTACTAATACTAATCATAGAATATCTCAAGTTGGAAGGGATCTGTAAGGATCACTGAGTCCAACTCCTAATATACTGCCATACTGGATGTTCAAATTGTAGAATGTTGTAGGGCTCACTGTTGAAAATTTCACCAAATGCATAGTAAATATTCAGCTGCTCTTGCAATTTAAATCTGTTTTCCAGTCTCAGAAAAGCCCACCATCACCCATGGAAGGGGAAACAAATATCACCTATATATTCGCTAACTGAATGTGTTTATCTGAATCTGTCAACAGAAAGCAAGTTGCTAAATGCTGCATTCAAGAATTTTCTGTGGATTTGTGTCATTCCTTGGAAGGCATAAAGCAATGAATAAATTATAAGAAGACATAATTAAGGTATTTTCATTTCTGACAGATATAATTTTATTCTATAAGCACAGAAAATAAAGCTGTCGTTTTTCTCAGACCAATACTCCAAGATTTCTAAAAAAAAAAAAAAAAAGAAAAAGAAAACACATCTTTTGATGAAAAAGACATATTTAGTAAATATTGGCCAGGGTAATTGTTCATGTGGGACCCCAACAGAAAAATTATTCAGATACTGTAACTACTGTATATTCAGAGTGTATGATCACTGTATATTCAGAGCAGATGATAATCTCTGTAATGTTTGTTAGGAAGCTCCTTGTGGACACTCAAATATAATTTTAATGGTATCCTGAAGAAAAAAAAAAAAAGAAGGTAGAGCACTCAAATTGGATTCCAGAGATAAGGTTAGTTACTAAGGGTACAATTTATGTCAACTGAATTTAGCTGTCTAACATGCATGTGTCTAATTTAGGCTCTCTTTGCAGTCCATCGAGGGAAGTAGGTACCTCCAGAGGGAGATCAATTCCACTCACTTTGACAACTGTTTTAGGACAGGATGAACCCCCAACAACTAGAGAGAAAAACCAGATGATTAGATTAGCAATCTAACTTCAAGACCACAAAGACAGGGACGGTGTATTGGATCTGGAATGATACTGCCTGTTTGCACATGAAATCAGATCTTTGGGTCCCACCCAGCACATGGAGCACAGCCCTGGAGGTCTCAGCCTGGATAATGGAGTCAGCATCCTCTTGCCAGCTGCTGTGGAGCCAGAGCCACAGCCCAGCCAGACCAGCTACCATCTCCTGCTCTCCAGGACACACAATTAAGCTTCTTTTCAGTGGGCCAGGCAGGCTCATGTTTCTCAATGCACAACCACAGTGATCAGTTAACTCACAAACATAGAAATAAAATGTGAAGCTTCAAAACAACTCTAGGGACTCAGATTCCCCCACATCTGCTGGAAATCACTGGGATATGGGTCCATGTCAAATGTTTCTGTCTGAGGCCTCAAGTCATCACTGTATCTTTATTCAGCAAATAGCTGTAACATATATGTAAATCTTCAAGCTTAAATCCCATTAACATCAAAGGGATGTAAGCATGCACTTAAATGTTTTGCTGAACTGGTACCCTTGGCCCCACTCCAGCAAAACATGTAAGCATATGCTTAACTTTAAGAATGTTTAACCCTGTTAACTTCTATAGAGTTGATTTTCTACAGTTATCTGAAGTAAAACACAGATTTCAATGCTTTGCCAAGTCACTCTCTTAATGAAAATGCAATGTTCCTATCTCATCAGCATTACAAGCCGCAGTTAAATCGGTCATACTAAGGCACAAAGACTAGAGTTACATATATTGCAGGGAGAAAAAATCCATTAGAAATGCCTAGCCAAATGATAAATACTGAAAACTAAGCATTTAAAAAAGTGGATTCCAAAAAAATGTAAGCCAAATTAAAGCCCCATTTTATCCAGGACTCAAGCACTTGATGGGCTTTAAAAACGTTGCTGTTTATGCTTACATTTAGGTATGTGCTTAAGTATCGTGATGAACTGGTCCATCAGTGTACACCTTTCCTTTTGTATGTTAGACAAAGTAAAATCCTGTGGCTTTTGTAAATCACATTGCTTTGCCTAAGACATCAAATAAGCTGCTCTACTCTGATGCTTATATGTGCACAATAAATCCAGACATAAAAATCAATAGAAACATTTAAACCTGTGAGGTTGTAGAAGTGCCCCTTGGAAAAAGCCAAATGTTAAAAAAATGAATCTCACATAACTCTAAGATTGCTATAGCAGGCAAAGAATTATTCATGTTCTTGTGTATTCAGATCCTTTCCACAGGAAAAAGCTTTAGTAAAAGAAGTTGCACAGAATCTTTTGAATGATGTAAATTTATAGATTTTTCTCATTTATACATTGTTGTGTAAATTAACTTTAGTACAATTATCTGCAGTATGCCACACAAACAACTTACTATTTGGTCATAGATTTTGAATGTTATGGAAGTAGTGTGTTTCATTTAAAAATCAGGTAAATGTAATATGTTCAGTACAAAGATAAATGATGTATATCTTTTCAAAGCAGTCTATGCATAGCAGGGCTCTGTTTTGTTTATGCAGGACGACACCCTATATGCTAAATATATCATAAGTTTATGTTGCCATAATGATGCATCATTCCTCAGCTATTAATCTAAACTGCAGAGTACATGTATATTTAATAATCCTCAGAAAGTCTGTAAGACTTATTTACATTTTCTATACATACTGCAGTTTGAAAGACCTTTTAACATTGGCCACTAATTCTATAACACCACAATGCTTTAATATATGTAAAAAAGATTAAACAACAGTATAAGAAAAGTCAGATCAGTACTCAAAATGTCAATAAGGATGTTTTGCCCTTAAACTGAGATTCTAGACCAATGCCATTTTTCAGCTTTAAGAGTACAGTGCACTGAGGCATCATATTTAAAATATTTGAAGAGCTGAATATCATATGCAGGATATGTAATGACATTTCTTCCATTAATCTGAACAGCAAACCATAAGAATAAAGAAAAGAAACAGCAAAATGAGCAAATTGGTCATAATAGCAGTCCTTTATAAATAAGTTCAACATTTACCTGAAAAATTAGTTAATAGAAACTTACAATGTATAGCGTTGTTGTTTTCACTTGTAACATATGCTTAGAAACTGATAAATATTTATCTTTCTTTCATTACAATAATTCATATCTTGGAAGAAAAACTACAATTGCTTTGATTATGTGTTTTTTTCCTATCCTTATGGCATGCCATAAGAAACAACATTTGTAAAAAATTAATTTTGTTTATTAACAGGAAACTGCTTGTAAAAACTAGAGAAAATATGAAAATGAATTTATAAAAAAGTCCAAAAGAACAAAGCACAGATATTATAATATCATCATTTAGAATCTATGAACTGAAATGTATTTTTAAAGACAAAGTTAATGCCTCCCTTTGAAATCCTCATGTTAAAATCAAAAACACAACTTTAATAGAAGACAGACATAGGTACTGTATGAAGAATTACAGCTTAGAAAATTAATAAAAATAGTATCTAAAACAGTATTAGTAAGATATGAAGCTCATTCATTAATGGTGTCTGTGATAATATATCACTGAAAATGTTGCATGAAGGACAGTCTTTGATAGGATTACGTACAGTATAATAGCAAGATATTGAAATTAAAATTCACTGAGAAGATACATCTTGTGAACTGAAGGGTAAGAAGATAATAATGGTAACATTAATAATAATAAATAACAAGTACAAAATGATTCACATAAATAGAATTTCCATCAGCAACCATTATTGTAATTATGGGAATGATAAAGTAATAATCTACAGTAAATAGCTAATCTTTATTGATTCACTATTTAATTTCTTTTTTTTAAAAGGGCTTTAGAATTGCTGTCAATAACAATAATGTGTACATGGGGAAAAGTTATGTAGAGAATAAATGATAAAAAGAGTAGTGTGTAATCTGTTTCTAAAGAATCTTTTGAAGTATTTGTGTTGTTTGGTGCAGGAAAAGAAAATTCTTAAAAGAATTTCCCCACCTATTTAATGAATGCTGTGGGATTTCTTCAAGACATGGTTATGGGGGTTCCAGAGGCATATTGGGAAAATTTAGAAAATTCAGTACCTGGCTTTTTAATCACACCTCTCTCTAAGGTAAGAACAGCTCTCCATCAATGGCAGCTGTGAAGAAAAAACAGACCATAAACTGTCTGACCCTACAGCAGCCCTAGAGGCAATTTCACAGCCAACAGTGAAGTTAGCACCAGAGGCAACCAAAAGGCCACAGAAAAGGCTGAATAAGAGAAATTCTAAGGAACTAACTATGATGCTGAGCAAATATATTCCAGAATTTAGCATACAAGTACCAAACAAACCTTCCGTGCAGCAGCAAGCACTAGCTCAAATGTGAGGACAGACAAAAGAAAAGCAGGACCTTATAAGAGCAATTGAAGTGGTGATCATATAGTGCCATTGAAAGTAGGGTCCAATTTCAATTGCTTTTGAATTCATAGAAGAATACCTAAAAAAAAGCTCAACAATGTAGTCCCAAGAGAAAGACTAGGTTTTAATCCATAAAGAATCTCCCTTTAGTTTTTTAGTACAGTCATCATCCTAGCAGTATCTTTTGAGAATTAATAATGTAGATGGCCTTTGATCAATCACATATGAGTATTTTTATAGTCTGTTTTGCTTCCAAATTAAGAAGAACATTGTATAATATTAACCTCCACTGTACAATGTGATCTTGCATGCTGCTGTCTAATGGAGTTTTGTAGGCTGCTAGTCAAAAAAACATTTCACATAGGTGTGTAACTCCATTGTGTAAGAAAGTCCTTCTCATCTAAGTCTGCCTTAAACTACATATACTGTAATACTGGACAAGATTGTTTTCACC
The DNA here is from genome assembly GCA_013401335.1 of Brachypteracias leptosomus. Classification (NCBI taxonomy): domain Eukaryota; kingdom Metazoa; phylum Chordata; class Aves; order Coraciiformes; family Brachypteraciidae; genus Brachypteracias; species Brachypteracias leptosomus. The sequence goes on from VYZX01014740.1 coordinate 53,872, forward strand.
ATGAAATGCAAAATTTATTACTGATTTTGTAAACACTTCTCTTAGAAAGGAAATAGTCACAAGAAAAAAAAAAAAAAGAAACAAATGCCAGGTTCACTATGGGAAAATAACACAAACCCAGCATGGGTCTATCTCTTTCTGACAGTTTAAATTCATGTCCTTCTCATAATGGCACATGGCCATACTGGCATAAAGAACAGAGCAAATGATGACTGCTGCACTCCAGATGTTCGATGTCCAAATGAGCTGTGTTGTGCCTCCAAGGTGGCGGACTCAAAAATGGGAGGCTTGGCTAAAAATCTGGCCCTCATAAGTTTGCATTATTGTCAGTTAGATAGGAAACATATAAAGGAAGGTTCCTTCTTAAGTGAGAGAAACTGGCAACAATTTTAAATGTTTGATATATTCAAAAGTGCAGCAAAAGGACACCTCACCTTGAGGGCAGATGTCAATATTATGATATACACATGGTAAAAAGCAAAATGTTTTTATTGGCATTAAGAAACAACCAGAAACATGTAGCAATATTAATTTTTTTTTTTTCCTTTTGGGGGGAGTTGATATTTCCTGCTGTACCCATCCCCAGAAGAGAACAGCTGACACATGATGCAGAGCCTTGAGAGAAGGCAGAACAGATTCTGTGTGCAGAGAGAGTGAAAAGACCCAGTTTACACAGCTAAGGAGTAAGATTCATACAAGGGAGAAATGTTATGCATTTTTACATGTATATATGCAAGGAAAAATCAGCAAGTCTATTTATCTATGATGCAACAATAGTAAGCAGGGAACTCTGTGAAATTAACAAGCCATATGTTTAAAAGCAATAAAAATTTTTTCCAAAAAGAATCCATGGAATTTAGTGTCATAAGGTATTTTTAGAAATGTGCAGAATTAAGATCATTTAGGTGAATAACGCTCTACAGTAGCATTACAATGGATAAAACATTGCAAAGAACAGAAAACTGTGTATGACCGCAAGTGCAAAACCCAACTGCTGCTGAGACCATAACTTCCCTTTGGGGACTTGTGTCATAATTGTCCATTAGGAGATTCTCAAATCTCCCTCTGAATCACATGACATTAGCTCCTCCTGGAAACAGGATAGCAAAAATACTTGACTATATTCCTTAGCT
>VYZX01014741.1:4438-22122 GCA_013401335.1 Brachypteracias leptosomus
AGATGTCCCTGCCCATTGCAGGGGTGTTGGACTAGATGACTTTTAAAGATCCCTTCCAACCCAAAACATTCTGTGATTCTATAAAGGAAGTAAAACTTCTTTTCATAACTAATCTAAAACTGAGGTAATTCTATTTCAGTGGTTTCATAAATTTGTCAAATCCCACTGATGGATTGAAAAATGTAACTGACGTGAGTTCATTTCTGTTGTAATGTGTTCATAGAAATATTTGTCATTTATTATTTCTGCCCCCTCAAAAAATGCTTCATTGGGAGTTTTCTGATTCTCTCAACACACATTCATCAACAGAAAGAAGACTATAGCTTTCTGAATAACTCAGTGCAACACTGAACCAATAAAAGTGCAATAGGCCAGCTCATATAAAAATACTGGAATTTTAACTGCTGTTTCAAAGCCCTAATTTTGAACCATTTCTAATTCAACCCTGCAGGACTATGGAGAAGGACAATTTGAATTCAGTTTACTTGAGGTTCTCAATGGCCTTAGGGAGAGGAACAGACAAATATACAAAATGACTGCAAAAAATCAAGTGAGTGACTTAGAGAGTTATCTTTCTAGAAAACCTAACTGTTGGATTAATTAATTGCTGAGCTACTGCTTAGTGAAATAAATTAATCCCTCGTGAGTTTGTCAATTTAACAAATATTTTTAACTACCCATTTTGCAGCCAGGCTATTGAAAATATTTTGGTTAGGTGTCTTAAAAGAGTTCACAATTGCCAGGCAAAATTTCTTAGAATATCCTCTTTAAACTATCTGCTTTAATGGTTCTTTCTGGTTACAATCATGATGCAAAACTACACTAGAAAGAAACCAAGATCCCATTGAAGCAAACAATAAAAATCTCATAAAAATCAGAGGATTCAGCCTTTTACTTAAAGAAGTCTAGTGCTTTGGAGTACCTATTATGACACCTGAAAAATGCAAATCATATGTAAATAAATTATCTGAAGTTACAAACATGAAAAAAAACCCACCCGGCTTCTGTGGGGCTGTGGGACAATGCAGAAATCCTCCTATACCTCCTATTCTGTCCTAATTAATTACTGGCTTTCACTATTGCTCAGATGAATCCTACCATCTGAGCACTTTCTAGTACATCTTGCATTTATTTTCTCATCTTCTCAATAGGAATAAAGAAACACATACATTAGTGATTTTTTTTGTGTTGGTAGGAACATGTTTTGTGTTTCTTGGGCACTTGGTTTTGTTCTGGGTGAGGAGCTGTTGGGAAGGTTTACAGAAATATTCAGACATTTGCAGAAACACTAGCCAGTTACAGCAAGTATTTGGTCACAGCTCAATTCCTTTTTTTAAATAACTGTTTCTTTTTATTGTATAATACCAGGGGGATTGGGGGTGGTATTTTCTTTTATATTAATTTTGCAAAATAGTCAAGACACCATTTCTCTCAAAAAAGAAGTCAAATAAATTAACCAAGTTCCTCTCCCACTTTCTATATCTTTTGTTTTCAGGAATTTTCAGTGATGAATGCAATAGAAAAACATAACACACTGAAACCAGAATGGAAACTTTCTTCCCCTTTCACAAATGCTATGGGTGTCTTTTATGCAAAAATAAGATCCTGAACATGATAGTACATTTTACTCCTATACAGAGAGCATCTTTGATTCATATCTGCTTTGGCAAAGAGCCTAAGCAAAATATACTTACACAATGTAGAAACAGTTAGGGATTTTCCTATTTCTCTAGGGTTTTCCCCATTTGCGGTATTACTCAACTATAGTTAGAGGTTATCTGAACAGACACCACTAACATGCAGCATTCTGAATAGAAGGTGTGGTGCCAACTTTTTAGCTATCACAGCAACATCTCCTCAACCAAGCTAATTATAATATCATATTGTTTTGTTTAAAGACTGCAGAGAAGAAAGTGAGATCAGCAGAGGAGGACTTGGATTTGGGGGCACAGAGAGTATTTTCATGAATTAAAATTGCCAAGGAAAAGAAACAAAGATTAGACCTGCTTCCCATTTCCTCTCATATCACCAAGCACTGAATCAAGCACAGAATCATGGAAATTCTTCACGGAATGTCATTTCATGTAGGAAAGAGTCTGATTTCATAGTCTACCTGTTCGCTCTGTTGTACCTTGTTCATAGAAGAGTTGGTGGCAGCTCTTCCACAGCTCCATAAGGAGTTCCTAAGGAATAGTAATATGCCTGAAAATGCCTTAAAATGTGTTCTTTAATTGGGACCAGGTTGTCAGACACTTCATTCATTAAGTGCCTTCATTAAAGTCAGTGATTGTAGAGTGAATAGTTTTTCCCCCTTCTGAGGGATCTTCAGTGGCAAAGCTATTATGCAAATTCCTACTTCAGGTTCAAGTGTCAGGACAGAGAAAAAGTAACATGATCATTTCTGATGTTTCCCTCGATTGCAACAATTTCTGTTCTTTGACCATCATTAAAAGTAAGCATGGGACTGTACATATTCTTACAACACAGGGAAAGCATCATCTTGCAATAACCAATGGTCAAATTGTAGCCAAAAGGCTGATAAAGATGATGAATTTAATCATGTTCTTTTTGATTTCCAGTTGAGAGGGGATGCTCTGCACAAATCCATTTTATTCTACACACAATTAGAAAGGATCTCTCAGATCACTGAGTCTAGTTCGCTGATAACCACAGATACCACATCATCTAATCCCTTTCAAAAACTGATGAAGCTTCACTTTAAAATCAGTTAGGCTTTTATGTGCACTGCTCCAATAGCCAAGGTTATTCCAGAAGTCCTGTTCTTTTAATTTCTAACATAAGCACAGTAATGGTTGGCTTGATTTGACTTTTGATTGTGTCTTTAATCTTTTCACTTAGATGCTTTCCACCCTGGAATTTTCTTTCCATTTCTCTACAATCAGTAATAAACTTTTTCTCAGCTTTTTTGTGAGACTGTAAAAGCCAAGCTCTTTTATTCCTCTGTAATAAAACAGGCTTTCTTTCTTACCATCATCCTTCTTAGCACCTCTTTCTACTTTAATGCATCTGTCCAAATGGAGTGATTAAAACTACACACAGTTCTGCAAACAGTTTCACACTAGGGTTTATTTGGTGCATTGTGAAGTAGTAATATTGTCTCAGTGGGGAGCACCACAACTATATCATATTAGTAGCTATTCCCCAATACAGAGAGGGAGCTACTTTACCCTTTTTTATGTAAGCCATACCACCAGCAGCTTTCTTTTTTCCATCTCCTCATCCCATTCAATATATGGAGGGAAGAGCCTACAGATGCTGGGACCTAAGAGTCCTAAATGGTTTCTCATGGCCTCTAGTGAAAAACCTGACAATGATAATGTGATCTCAATCACCTCCATAAATAAAAAGTGGTGTCTTTGAGCAGAGGACACCTACAGTCAAAGTCATATGGATCCATATGATTTCAGAACTTTGGATGGAAACAGAGAGGATTCAGAGCCGTATCATAAGCTCCTCAGATCACAAAGACATTCAGACCCAGAAACTACCAGGGAAAACTCCACAAATTGAAATAACTGAATATGCTTTAGCTTTTTCCAGAGTTATTTTCACAGGCGAAGGAGATAATGACTTTGCACTTTACATGTCCTTGGTGCTGGTGGGGATTGGAGCCTCACAGGACTTTTCTCATTTTATTCTCATTAAGGTCACTATTGTATTTATCTTATCAAACATAAGAAAACTAAATCATGGTCAAGTATTTCTAAAAAAAGCGTACTATTGGAAATGGGTGAAAAGGAGAAATAATAGACCTACATAACACACTTGGCAAGTGAATAAAACTGTGGTTATATTTCCTGAGAACTAGAGGAATTATAATGATTAATACACATATTATGAAAATGTAGAACTGTTAAAAATTTATAATTAGTACTACTGATACAGTGTCCCCAAAAGACGTTTTCTCAAAATGAACATCTGTATTTGTTTTGACGTCGTGTGTAATTAGTTTTATCTTGGCAATGAAAGTATCTTACTGATGATCCTTTTTAACTTTTGGCAAACCACAAGGTTGTTCATCAACTTTTGCTGACAAAGTGGTGTTCAGATACACGTGAACAGTGTGCAATGGGATCAGCTAAGCAGTCACAGAAGGAAACATTTGGCCTGTTACCCATGCAGAAAAGAAACAGGCACCTGAACTTACAGAAAAGCATTATTTTGGACTACTTTGAACTCCTGCTTCTACAACAGCACCTGGGTGTTGCTGGATTTTTTTACAGAATGCTAAAAACCAAACTTCTGAGTCATGCTTACACATTATCCAGCTCCGAGAGTCACTGTATGTGTATTCCAAGCTGAACAAAAAATATTCCATCACATTAGTGCAGTGCTGAACCTGAGATGATAAGTACTTCTGAGAAATGGGATGTTAACTTCAGGCTCAGTACAGTGCTAAGGAGGTCACATACTTTTTGGATCACGGAATCTAGGAATGTTAGGGATTGGAAGGGACCTCGAAAGATCATCTAGTCCAATCCCCCCGCTGGAGCAGGATCACCTAGACCAAGTTGCCCAGGAATGTGTCCAGGTGGTCTTTAAATGTCTCTAGAGACTTGTGTCCAACAGAGCAAGGTAACGTCTGCCTGTGTTAATGCCAAGTTGATGTGCTCTCAACTAAATAGTGAACAAACAGGGAAGAGATTATTTGGTTTATTGAAGATTATAGGACAATCTTCAGCAAGGCTTCACAGTGGTCTAGAGCATAGCCTTTCACCGACTTCTGTTTCCTGTGCCATTTGCCATTTCACATGTCTGTGCAAATCATGGACCCTGTCTTCCACAACCTGCTGTTTGGTCACAAGGCCAACACTTCCATTACAGTCTAGCAGAACTTCAGTAACACAGAGCACACAACTAACACAAGACCCTCAGACCTTGTACTTAGATTTTTGTCATTCTCTTTACCTGCTATTAGGCATAACAGATCTCTGCCTTCAGGTCAGATTGCATTTCTTCCTGCACTGTACTGATGCAGAGGACTCCTCTTCCCACATTTTAACTGGACTGCCCAGTATCCCTTTTACAGAGCAGAAAAAGTGAAAGGGTTTGCAGCATAGTAATTATATTTTCTGGGAAGTCTTTGCAGTGATGAGACCCCACCTGGAGTACTGCATCCTGTTCCGGAGCCCCTGTTACAATAAAGATATGGACGTGCTGGGATGTGTCCAATGAAGGGCCACAAGGATGATCAGAGGGCTGGAGCACCTCTCCTACAAAGACAGACTGAGAGAGTTGGAGTTATTCAGTCTGGAGAACAGAAGGCTCTGAGGAGACCTTATTGTGGCCTTCCAGTATCTTAAGGGGGCCTACAAGAAAGCTGGGGAGGGATTTTTTAGGATGTTGGGTAGTGGTAGGACTAGGGGGAATGGATCAAAACTAGAGGCAGGTAGATTGAGATTAGGTGTTAGGAAGAAGTTCTTCACCATGAGGGTGCTGAGACACTGGAACCACTGCCCAGAGAGGTGGTGGAAGCCCCATCCTTGGAAATTTTTAAGGTCAGGCTGGATGGGGCTCTGAGCAACCTGATCTACTGGGACGTGTCCCTGCCCACGGCAGGGGGGTTGGAACTAGATGATCTTTAAGGTCCCTTCCAATCCTGACAATTCTATGATTCTATGATGTGCATTTATCCTGTGAGTGAATGTCCAGTCAAAACAATATGCCTTTGAGGTCTCACAACCAGGAAGAATATTCCTCCCTTGTATTCTTTTAAAGTGAATTATATGTAAAAATAAGGTTCTGATACAAAAAGGACCTACATAGAAATAACTTGCTCTTAAATTTACTGGGCCAAAGAAAGCTTTGACAGTTTAAAATAAAAGCTGCTTATTCTATTGTATGTTACAACTCCAGTACCAGAAGCAGAATTTGCTTGAGGCAACAGTATGCTCTAGCTTCTTTTTTGCTTCTTTTTTTTTTTTTTCAGAAATAAAAAAACAAATAAATAAAATAAAACAAAAAAATGTCAATCATTTTGATGTCATGTTTCCTAAAATATTAATACAAGTTGTTAACAAAACAGAATTGCATACAATAGACAAAGTAAAATTAAAATGTACTTTGAATGCCATACCCTCAGCTGGTATAAATCAGCACCATCCCATGCATAGAGTGTCAAAAATTTCAGACCACTCAGTTACTTGAAAGGACAACTAACTACCAAATCAGCACTTCTGGTCTAACAATATTCTAACACAGAACTAATAGTTATTTAAATGAATGCCTGGAGATCTCATACAGAGGATGATAAAATGGAATCGAAGAAATTCAAAGGAAGGGTGGAAGGGCTCTCTGAAGGTTGCCAAGTAGAGCCTCCTGCTACAAGCAGTACTGCCACCAACACCAGATCAAGTCAGCCATTACTTTGGCCATTCCTTAAAAACATGGAGGACATAGATTCCCCAAGTTCTTCAGACAACCATGGTGATTTCATGCTTTGAGGTTAGGATGGTATAATAATCTGTGTAGCACAGAAGAGGCTACAAGAAAAACTTAGTCAAAAACCCTCAGCAACACTGACAGTACTGAGACTTGAAGTCTCAAAAGTGACTGAAACCAGTGTGCAGTGAGATTGCCACAGAAAATGACAAAGAAAAAAGAAAGCAAGAATTGAAGTAAAGATTATGAGAAGAGACCTTCTGGGACAGAATTGCTCTTCCTTCTGCTGCTGGATACAGTGGTTATTTCTTTTGGAAATACTTATTTTTCTTTTGGCCTTGAAGATCTCTTTCTATTTAAGTTACTGTCTTCTCATACATCTTAACACTACTGCTCAGCAAAAAAGGAATATATTGCAGGCCTGGTTTCCTAGAGCTCTGGCATGCACAGCAAAGCCCTCATCATGTTGCTCTAGGCAACTACTCATTTCACTTGTGTTTAGAGTCAGTCCCAGGAGTAGAACAGTGCTCTGCTGTACACTGTGACCTTTATAAATGGGAGGTGCCACCTTGCTCACATTCGTGAATTGTGGAGTACTACGGTTGAATGAAACTCTTCCCATCAATTTGATTGAACTTGGAATCAGATCCAAGTGGAAAAAACCTTTTTGCTTATTGTGGTGGGTTGACCCTGGCTAAACAAGAGGTGCCCACCAAAGCCACTCTGTCACTTATCCCTCCTCAGCTGGACAGGAGAGAGAAAATACAATGAAAGGCTCATGGGTTAAGATAACAACGAGAGATCACTCACCAATTACCATCATGAGCAAACCAGACTCAACTTGGGGATAATTAATTCAATTTATTACCAACCAAAATCAGAGTACGATAATGGAAAAAAAAACCCCTAAATATTAAAACACCTTCTCCCCATCTCTCCCTTCTTCCCGGGTTCAACTTCACTCCTAATTTCTCTAATTCTCCAGCCTGAGTGGCGCAGGGGGATGGGGAATGGGAGTCGTGGTCAGTTCATCACAAGTTATCTCTGCCACTCCTTCCTCCTCACACTGTTCCCCTGCTCCAGTGTGGAGTCCAACATGAGTCCTTCCTGCGGGCTGCAGTTCTTCATGAACTTCTCTAATGTGGGTCCTTTCCATGGGGTGTAGTTCTTCAGGAACAGACTGCTCCAGCATATCTCCCCTACAGAGTCACAAGTCCTGCTAGTAAACCTGCTCCAGTATGGGCTCTTCTTTCCATGAGTCACAGGTCCTTCCAGGAGCCTGCTCCAGTCCAGGCTTCCCGTGGGGTCACAGCGTCCTTCATACATCCACCTACTCCAGTGCGGGGTCCTCCACAGCCTGGAGGTGGATATCTGCCATGGACCTCCATGGACTGTTTCCCCCCCGCTCCAGGGGAACAGCCTGCCTTACCATGGGCTTCGCCATGGGCTGCAGGAGAATCTTGGCAGGAGAACCTCCTCCTCCTCCTCCTTTACTGGCCTTTGTGTCTGCAGAGTTGTTTCTCTCACATATTCTCACTCCCAATGCTCTTCCCCAGCTGGGCTTTTTTCCCCCCTTCTTAAATATGTTATCACAGAGGTGCTACCACCATTGATGGTGGACTCAGCTTTGGCCAGCGGTGGGTTCATCTTGGTGCCAGCTGGCACTGGCTCTTTCAGACATAGTGAAAGCTTCTAGCAGCTTCTCACAGAAGCCACCCCTGTAAGCTCCCCCAGCTACCAAAACCTTGCCACAAAAACCCAATACACCTACAAAAACTTCATCTGCATGCTGAGTATGCAGGCTTCTCATACTGCCCTGAGAAGTTGTTAATGCTTTCTCGAGATCTCCATTTAATCTGTATTTAATAACCTGGAACCATAGAAAAGGAGCAGGATCATAGAATGGGTAAATGTTGCACAGATACTGTCCTGAAATGTTGGGGGTGGAGTGACTTAAAACCAAAAATGCACTTGTTAATCCCAATCCTGTCAGTGTGAATCACAAAGTCATGCTAAAATTTAAAACAAGAAAACACCCTTGGCAGTAATTTCTTATAACACTTTCAAGACTTTGGAGACCACTTGTCAGGGCCAAAACACCCTTCAAAGCCATGGAGAGAAACACAGGAATCTGTTTCTGCTTTTTCATGATGAAGTGCTAGGGCCTGAGCAGGCCCTGAATTAATACTGACATATGGATGAATCCCACGACCAAACAGTATACTGAAACAGAGAGAAAAATCCTCTGCTGGGAAACTAGCTGATTGTCTGTGAGAACAGACACAGCTAGCCTGATAAAGGGTGAGCAGAACCCAAAGCAGATAAAGGTACCTCCTCCTTGTTCTTTCCAGGTCTAGCCAACCAAGGAGGAGGAAAAATAGCAGATGTCCCACTGCTGAAGTTTTTTGAGGTTGCCTATGCAACCTGAGCTGTTTGTTCAGTAGTATAAAAGCTGGTCCCGCTTGCAGGGAAGTTGGAAGCCATTCTGCGGGTGGAGACACCATGCAGGATTTTCCCTCCATCATCGAGAAGGCCCCCGATTGCTCGCTGCAACCGGAGTTCCCCAGCAACAGCAGGACAGAGGGAGATATTGGAAGAGACATTGAAAGAGATAAAGGTAATGGATCTGATTGTCTACCCCTTTGGAATAGGTCGCAGCTTGGTCAGGTATCTTTTCGGTCTCTATCATATCATGTCGATGCACCTTTCTGGCATCTGCTGGGGAGGCCTGTGCATGGTCATGGTGGTCTTTGGGGTGTGGTTGATTTCTCCACCCATCGTCGAATTTGTTGCCTGGCTTCTTTTCCCTTCCTTTATTGAGTTTGTAATGAGGTTTATTTTCCCTTTCATTATATCACCTGCAGTTAGCAGAATTATTACCTCTGTTTCTGGCCATGCAGCATCAGCTTTTCGTTTTGTAGAAACAGATAATAAAGTCTTCATCTGTATCCTGCTGGTGGTGGCTGTGTTCCTGTTGTTGTACAGGATAATTGACAAAACACATGAGCCATTAAAATGGTGTTTCTACCTCTTCTCCTTAATCAGAGAAAAATTTCAAACCTAAATAAACTTGGAACTACCCCTGATTATAGCTCTTCCTGCTGAGAAATATTTTTAAATGTTGACTTTGGTTTTATTCTAGCCTTAGTTTATTGTTGTGCAAGGATGTAAGGCCATACAAATGACCCCTCAGGCCATGCTAGAAGCAGTGGTAGAGTAGTCTCGGAGGGCCCTCCCAAGAGGCCACTGCATTCCTTCCTGGTGCCACAGTACCCATTAAGGAACTGCTTCCACTAAAGACTTGATGATAAAGATGCCTGACTAGCTCTAATTGTGCTTGCTGAGTTACAGAAAAGTCTAACCACAGCAAAATGAAGAAAATCTTCTTAGTACATGTAGATGAAAACCTTTTTTTTATCTGTATACTTGAGAATTTTTGAGAGAGGATTATTTCCTAACTATTCATATTTGTATTATGACATCTGAAGGTCTTAATACTACATCAGAAGTTTCGTACCAGAGCCCTTGCATACATGCCTTTTCTCTCCTATCAAGATCAACAAAAGCCAAAACCACCTTTCCTTGAAAGAGCAAACAGTGTATGTAAATGAAGAATTAAAAAAAATTCAAGATTTGCCAGGTACAAAAGCCCTACTGAAAATATCTATACTACGCATTCCAGCTGAAACATTTGCAGCTTGAGATAACTGGTGTAGGAGCTAGTTATGAATCAATTTGGAACTGCTAAGGAAAAAAAAATCATATAAAATACAAAATAAAAAATAATTACTCAAAAAGTCATTACATTGTCTATTTCTACTTTTAACTCAAAATTTTGGGGGGTTTTGAGGAGGAGGGAGGAGAAAAAAACACAAACTACAGAATAATCATATATTTTGGCTTTATCTTGTGTATGTTCAATGTATTGTAGTTGCTAAAGTTAATACAGTCCAATTAAAGGAGGCAGAGGTCCAAATGAAGGGCTTCCAAAGAGGCAACCACTTTACAATAGCAGCATTGTTTCACCTGCCTTTTCTGATCACATCATTGTCCCCAGAGGCAGCAACAATTCTTGAGCATGGTCTCAGCTTAATAAATCCATCAGTGTTCAGTACCTTCACATGTTGCTTATATGTTGCTTCACCCTATGTCTCACTTTTAATGACAGTCCTTACTCACTAAAAACCACCTATGCCACATATTCACCTAAAAAGTATATGTGTTTTTTTCCCCCTAAGTGGAAGACAAAATAAGTTACAAAGGTAACTTAAGACTGAATGGTAACATAGATGTGACCATGCTCTAAAAATTATTCTATTATGTCTAAATATAATATATTGAACATAAGGGAAAAAAATAAAAGAACACACACTACTGACCACAACTAAACATGAAGCATGATACTATAATGAGAACTGCAAATATAAACTAAAAAAAAAGCCACCACTGGGGAAGAATTGTAATACAAAGATAACAAAATTTAAACTTAATAGAGAAAACTGACATTGCAGTTATGGAAGGAAGAACAACAGATCAGGGAGATGAGGAAGTGGGAAAAAGATCAAGAAAGTTTGCATATGCAGGGTTGAAACAGAAAAACAGAACTGGAGACAGTGAAATGTATTAACTGCAATAAATTCTATTTCCTCAAAGTTTTTCCAAGAAAAGACAATGAATGCATATCTAGTACTGTACTAGTTGTTCATATGATTCATAATTTCTGAAAGTATGCAGGCAAGTAGAGGCAACTCTGAGATAGTTTTCCAGAAATGATTGAAATTTATCACACATATTCAAAGCAACTCGGTCAAAATATTTTCCTGCAAGAGAAAGAGCCACAGAGAACTTACAAAGTAAAACTAAAACTCTCTCCATTTTTGCATAGACACTTCCTGAATGTATGTCCCATACAGTGTTCACAGTGAGTCCCATATTTTGTGTGCTGAAAGGGCAGGATATGCAATACAGCAAGACTTTGGATCTGTTGACTGTTCCAAAGGAACAGGTTAAATATGACATGAAAGACCATCTTTAGATCCCACAAAAGGAAAATTATGAATGAAAGCAAAGATACTAGGGTTAGAAAAGAACTCAAGATGCCATCTACTCTACATTTCTGCCTGAGGAAGAATGACTTTTATCTGAGACATACCTGAGAGAGATTTTTTTAGCAGGTGCGGAGGTCTCTAAAAGCTCTGTGGGCAATCTGTTCCAGTGCTTAGCATCGTTAGTTACTGTGACTTCACAGCTTACTCATGACCTCAGAAAATTCTGGCCCAGTGAATTTCTACAGTTGTGAAAGCAGGGTCAGGGCTATGATGTGCCCATATCACATCAGAGTATACATGAATTTACCAGTTCTGTGATCATTCCAAGCCAAGTAGTTCAGACCTGGCTTGGAACTTCCTCAGCAACACATTGCTGTTTGGGACGTATTTTCTGTTTTGTGTGTTTCTGGTTTTTATGTTCTTAAGATGGCAAATAATCTTCTGGTTTTCAAAAAACAGCCAATAAATTCTGACAAAATAAGAAAAATAATTTTACAAGGATAAATATTTTCCTGAGAGTATGAAAACCGCTATGAAAATATCTGCACCAAAGTTGATATATAAAACTGAGGCATCTCTTGTGGGGATGATGGTAGTGCAACACAAAAAACTTCAAATGTGGTTTCATGGTTTGAACAGCCTGGTAACCACAGCAAGACACATGGGAATTCACGGCTCTGAGAAATCAAATGATTTTCAGTCAGAGATAAGATGAAACTCCTTTCTTAGGTCCAAATTACCTCCCTATCTGGGAGTGAGGCCTAGCCTCTCAATGCTGAGTCAAAAAGTCAGAAGAGTATCCAAAGCTATCCTTAGAAAGAAGTCTTTTAAAACCATTTATTGGTCCTTCTCATTTTTTATCATCCCTGGTTCTCTCCCATGCACGGACATTCTGGCAAGTGAGGAAGAATGGGACAGTATAAACAACACGACAAAGTAACAGGCACAGCATTGCCAGCTCCAGCAAATGTATAAATTATTGGAATCGTAGAATCATAGAATGTTTTGGGTTGGAAGGGACATTTAAAGGCCATCTAGTCCAACTCCCCTGCACTAAGCAGGGACATCTTCAACTAGGTCAGGTTGCTCAGAGCCCCTTCCAACCTGACCCTAAATGTTTCCAGGGATGGGCATCTACTACCTCTCTGGACAACCTGGGCCAGTATTTCACCACTCGCATTGTAAAAAATTTCTTCCTTATAGCCTAAATCTACGATTACCCTTTGTCCTGTTGCAACAGGTCCTGCTAAAAAGATTGTCCCCATCTTTCTTACTGGCCTCCTTTAAGTACTGAAAGGCTGTAATAAGGTCACCCTCAAACCTTTTCTTCTCCATGCTGAACAACCTCAGCCTTTCTTCATAGGAGAGCTGTTCTATCCCTCTGATCATTTTTGTGGCCCTCCTCTGGATCCACTCCAACAGGTCCCTTGCTTTCTTGTGCTGAGGACTCCAGAGCTGGACACAGCACTCCAGGTGAGATCTCACCAGAGGGGAGTAGAAGGGCAGAATCACCTCCCTCGACTTGCTTGCCACACTTCTTTTGATGCAGCCCTGGGTACGGTTGGGTTGGTTTTTGGTTTTGCTTTTAATATCTACCTCATGCTACAGGTACCTCATGCATGTACTTATGTTGAAATATGCCTGTATTTCAGTTTCAGAACACCTTGTCAGGACCAGTTCCAACATCTGTTAATTTTGTGTCCCCAACTTTCATGACTATCTGTAGTGCCTCTTCCCTTGCTACTCCAGTGGCTTATCTCTTTCCAGACCCTGCAACCTTCTTCCAGAGCTCTTAAGGAAGGAAGAAGGGAGAAAGGAAAATAAAAAACAAGAGCTACCATTGCATTTTTTACAAGTTCTGAATTGTAGAGCTTTCTCTATCTCCACCTCTTCTGAAAGAAGTGGCAGTAGATGCTCTAACAATGAGGAACAATTGAGACTTTTCTAAGTCCCTGCTTGTACCTCTCACAAGCTGTTTTCTTCTCAGGGGATGAGGAAATGGGATGGCACCTGACCAGTGGCATGGGACACAGCAGAAAACATGGAAGCTAAATGTCTTGTGTCATTGCCAAGCTATTTTTGACCCTAAGAGCAAATGTAAAACACAGTCCAAGAGATAAACCACCTAAACTTGCTAACCTGCAGCTCTCCTGACTACTACCAGACAAAGCAAGCAGGGATATCTAAGAAAATGGGTTAATATCACTCTAATACAGTGACTCAACATGATTGAGCCCCTTAAGTATGACTGCTTTAACTAAGGAGTATTTAACACTTAATTATAGTATTCAAGGTGCTTAATTAAATCACATAATTAAGACACATCACACAGGAAGGTCAGCACTATTTTGTACTTGTGAAAGCTGGAGAAAGGAAATTACTTGAATAGGGCCATATAAGTGAGCCAATGAAGAGGTAGGGATAACCCAGAATTTCTATCTAGGGCATGCTCTCATGGATTGTACTGCATCTCAGCAAATATTAGCAAAGGGTATGTTTTATATTTTTATACATCTCCTCCAGTCATCAGGTATATCAATGCACAAGCAAAAAAGTCTGTGGTGAATCATCTTTCCACACTGGGACTTCACACTGTATCTCTCTCACTCACTCTGAGGAAGCCAGGTCTCTGATCAGTCTCTTTAGACATTTTCCATGTCTAAAACTAGTTTTTCAAACAGATTTTAGAGAACAACTGAATCATGTCACCTAGATTATCATGTCCATTTTTTAGAGGCTTGGGATCACTTTTAGAATACAAATTGCTTACCTTAACAATGAACAAGGAATGCCAATTTATGTCAGCTGAGTTAGTGGCCTAAGGGATGTATCATATCACTGGTTTTGCAGCGTGTAGTGTTCATCAAGAATGGACTGATCCATAGCATAAATATCCAGTAAAGAAACACCACTATGAATAGCACAAACAGGCAGCAGCTATATCAAGAATTTTCTGCCAGTAACCTTTATAATTGCAGGGAAACCCCAGATTCATTTTAGGGTTTCCTTCTTTATCCATGGTCTTTGGAAAAGTTAGTACATTTGACAGAATACAATACAAATACTATTTCATAGTTTTCTGGAGAGTTTTTAATTGTAGTGCTCTTGATCTTTACCAGCTGTTGAGTCAAATTTGGCATCCGCCTGTTTCTTAGTGTACAGCCTGCAAACAATGTAGATTGTAAAATGAGTAGGGCATAAACCCAATTTTGATTGCAGGCTGGGATTCCCCTATGCTTTTACAGGGAAACTTGGTTGATAACTGTGTTTGCTATTGGATGGGGCATGGAGACCAAGCCCATTGTATTTCACCTTTGAATACCAGAATATCACAAGCCAAGCCATTAAAATAAGGAAGGAGAAATAAATCATAACACAAAAAAAAAGCTTAGCTGTTCCTTTGCCATCACTCAACCCACAATTGTATATTTTCACGCTACTTAAATTTTCATGTAATACTTGTATAACATCCAATGTTCTTTCAGTTTTTCTTTCCTGTACTGAAGAGAAGTCGTTTGTGGTATTGTAATGAAACCTGAATATTGCCTTACACGAGGCAATGCAAGGATGTCTTGCTGAATACTCATGGTAAACTAAGAATGATTCATAAAGTTGTAATAAGATCCAAAATCTAAACAGTTCAGCATGAAAGGTTTTTAAGTTACCTCAAAACTGTTATGTTACTATTTCCCTTTTAAGTACAGCAAGTGCTTTACTCTGATAAGGAGTACCCAAAGTCAAAACTGTTTACAAATTTTTGAGACATAGCAAACTTCAAATCTAGTCTGCTGGTCAAACTCAACAGTTTCAGTTATAAAACCTGCTCAAAATCTTCTGACAATACCCATTTAAAAATGCAGAAAAATGCGAAAAAAATGCAAATTAGTTGCTTTTCATTCCTCTGTTGCTTTATGAAGAACCACACAACCTCAGGGTTAACTGTGCAGAAGAGAAATCTGCTACACAAACTTACAGGAAAACTTCATAAAGAAAAAAACACTTTTCTGTAATACGGACTTGTAGCAATAGCTGCTACAGAAAACTTCTGATGGTTTTAAAATTACAATGTCTCATTATCACATTAACAAATTGCTAGAAAAAATGGTATTGATTCTCTACTTTGTGACCTGATGTGCTATAGCAGAAGGCAGCACATGTATATTGGACATAGACAAAGTGGAACCCCTGCTTAGTGCCCCTGTAGGGGTTAGTACCCCCTATAATAAAGACTATTGAGTTACAAATTATGAAGAAGATAAACTTCTCCCTTTTAAAGTAACTCAAGTAGGAATAGGATTGAGGCCACAAATTGTTGTCAGTTATGGAGGAAAATTGAAGTTCTTTCCAAAGGAAAAGGAAGAAGTTTTCCCCAACAAGCTAGTTGTGAGACTCTGAAGTTCATGTAGCTAAAATGCTTTGCACTAGATTGAAAACGCTATGCTGGCAGTAATTTGCCCTGTTGAGATCATTGTTGTTTCCAGTGAGAAAACATTTTTGTCTTAAAAAGTCATTAATGCATTCAAGATTTTACTGAATACAGCTAGCAAAAACATAACATAGAGAACATGAACTGAATCCAATCTTTAACATCACAAATGATTGGTTGATTTCATTATACTGGAAATTTAATTTCCCATGTAAATTTAAAAAAAACCCAAACCCTCCTTTTTCAGTTATTCAACCTTCAGTATTGGAAAAACTGTAAAACAAACTCTTGAAGGCAAAGAAAGGGATGCCGTCTACCAAACCTCACAGTTGTGTCTATATCTTGGGCATCTAGTGAATCAGTCTTCTTAACATACATACCTAAGATATGACAGAGAGAGATGCTCTTTAAGGTCCCCAGAGATAACTCCTATCCCCTAGACTGAATCCCACTGAAAATGGTTGCTATTGGTTTTTTACCTACTGAGTTTAATAGTCATACACTCTTTGGAGAGATAAATTAGAATGGTAAATAATTTCCATTTTAAACTCTCATTGCAGCAGACCACGGAGCATAAATTATTTAAAATACATGTGTGTTTGCATTCATAAACATAACTACATAAAAATTCTTGAAAAGTGCTCAGGTACATCTAGAGATTAATCTCTCATGGTGATATCTTTTATTATTCTAAAAACATTTTCTAAGTGGATAAAGACTACAGAATTTGAATGCAGGATTAAACAACTTTAAATACAGAGAGATTTTTGTCCCTCAGTATAGTATCTTATAAGCATCTTTATTCCTGGTATTTTCTAGGATACACGTATGAAATATAGAATAAATTGCTGTAACATGCACTAATTCAATATCTGGGTAGTGCCACCACATTAGACAATCTTCAGTATGCCTCATTGCCTGTTCTCAACACTGACACCTTCAAGCCGTCTGTACAGACACTCAAATTCTTTCATCCCATCAGTTCCACTTCTCTGTAGCAAGTACATAGTTATCATCCTCTACTGAGACTGAAGTTCAGATTCCCTATTATTTTAACCTTTTTTTATTTCTCTTTCAATTTACTCTATTCTTACCGTTTCAGATGCCACCAGAAGCAGCACATCTCCATAGCGCCCCTTTGTGGGGATATTTGGAAACACAGAATTCAAAGCTCAGATGGTATGGTTCACATTCCACTTCTATGCACATGCATAAATCACTAAATGTAATAATGCATTTACATTAATCCCACAAAATGAGAAACAGGTTTTACTCTTTCTCAAGATTAATTAATTTATTCACAGGAAAGTCAGTGTATTCCTAAAATAATTAGCAATTTCTGAAACCTAAGGTTCCTCCCTCCCTCATCTCTTTGGCACCACTGCTGTTCTAAAAACTCTCTAAAGTAGTGAATATGAAGTAAATATTTTTTTTCAAATTCAGAAGACAGATTTTAAAAGGTACTAATAACAGCAGTTGGAAACAGTGCAAGATGCATTTTCTTACTCCTTTCCTAATAGTCATCTTTGCCACTTTGGATACTTAATTCAGAATGACAAGAATATAAAGTGAATGTTCAGAACAGTGAAATATTTTTCCCTTTTTGTTTTCTTGCTTTTCTTACGATTATTTTAGCAACATACAACTACTATATTATTAGATAGCAAATAGGAACAAGTAAGAGATTACCTGAGAACATGAAAGCTCACATTCTTCAATCCTGGGAATAATCTGACAGTCAGAATTCCAAAAAAGAATTATTAGAAGAATCTGAACATAAATACTTATCATTCTAAATTGGGGGGGGG
>VYZX01014741.1:22136-41502 GCA_013401335.1 Brachypteracias leptosomus
GCAAAACCTCAGAAGAACCCTTCCACTCTGACGATTCTCTCTCTCATGCCAAAACTTTAATATGAATTTTAGTCCCTCCCACAGCACCTCTGAGCTCCTCCCTCTAAAACTTTCCAAAGACAGAAAATTGCTAGTTGTGGGAAATATAAACCACGTTCAACTCATTTCTTATGTTCCTTACTGAAAAATGGGAAACGTGAACTTCTGACAATCACAGTAAAAGCCTTTTCCTTCTGGATTTCATCATGTCAGCTTTAGATCAGTTTTAGCAAATTTCTTTTCCGTAAATTTGATGTATAAATGGGATTTTTTTTTTCCTAGAGTGACAGGTTCACTGGAATCCAAATGCTTTCTTCATTTTCTAATGCAGCTTTATTTTCTGAAAACAGCTTTGCTGAGGTGGGTATTCTTGGAAGACTGGTTTCTTGTTTTTCATAAGCAGGAAAACCAAATTCTTTTACCCTAGAAAGCCTTACCTTGAATTTATTTAATTTATTAATTGTGTCAACATAAGCCCCTTGTTCTAAAGTCCATCTCCAGTTTGGGGATTTTCAACATACTCGGGAAGTGTTTTGCCAAAGAAGCTCTGAAAACAGGGTAGGAGTGAGTCACACCACCTCAATATTCATTAGCATAACAAATGCCCAGGAATGCCTTTCTGGGTGCTACCTTGGGTGGTCCCACAACTCATCACAAGGAACAAGTTTTCCAAAAAAACACACTCTCTGGTTCATATGAAGGCTTTATGCAGTGTGCTATGCCCATAAGCAAAATATGAAGTTATTTCTCCATAGAGAGGACTTGCTCACAACTAAGAGAGAGATCTGTCAGTAGGACAGTGCCAGAACCTAAGTTCTCAGTGCTCTTGCAAAACCTTTTACATCAGCTAAAGTAGGGAATACACAATTAACACCATCTGCTAGGATCTGGCTTTTACCAATATTATTTGTAATAAACACATAAAAGACAATATCTACTCTGCCAATGTATATGTTATATTTGTATTTTAGACACTTTCATGTGAGTCCAGTTTTTTCCAATAAGACTTTATTTTTGGAAGATAAAAAGTAGTATCAACCATAGTACTGAACAAACTGCTATATAATTATTTTGGTTAAAAAAAATAATAAATTAAATGTTGTCATCTATAGATAAAAACACACCAGATCAAGATTTGCACAGTCCACTCTCCTGTGCCTGACAGGACCAGTAGCATATGCTTAGGAAAAATAAGAAAGAAGTTAAATATGCTACTTCCGTGGATTATTTTAACCTATGTGCTGCCAACATCAAATGACCTAGATCTTACAGATATCCTGAACTGAAAGCTATGTGCACATCACTGTTTTTAATAGCTGCTTCTGGACCTTTCTTACATGAATTTGTACAGGTCTTTACATCTGTTTATCCCCTTGGTTTTCAAAACTTCTTGTGGCAATGAGTTACACAAATTATGTTTATTAGCTTTGTTTTGATTTTAAAACTGCTTCCAAATAGTTTTGTTGCATTCCCCCTTGTTTTTGCTTTAGAAAAAAATAGAGAATATTAATTCTTGTCCCACTTTGGCCAAAATAGTTACAATTTTATTGATTTCTAGCACATTTCCCCTATTTTTCCTAAGATTAAGAAAACACCTCTTCATTTTTACTATACTCTTCTGTAAGATAAGAGGCCCTACACACAATATTCAGGAGTGAATAGATGAAGTATCTTAACAGCACAGGGATATTGACTGAATCATCAGAAGCATGACATCCCTCTACCAAAAAGTCATTTTGACTTCTCATAGTGTATCATACCAGTATGTCTACTGCAAGCAAGCCAGTTTAGCACACACCACAGTTAGTAGTTTTGCAGCTTCAATTTCAGTTGCAATTTATCAGATCCTGTAGAATACAATTTGATTACTGTCTATGACATTATTCTTTTGCATTATTTGTTTTAAACTTAGATCTGAGACGATTCATCCAGCACACCCATCAGTAGGTTCCCCTGTAATGAGCTCCACTGGAATCAAGCAAGCACTTAATTTTTTACTGTGTCATTAGATTTCTTGAACAAAAGTTGTCTCCAAAAAGTATCTCCATTACTAGTCAGCTCCATAGACTTTTAAGGAG
This sequence comes from Brachypteracias leptosomus, assembly GCA_013401335.1. Taxonomy (NCBI): domain Eukaryota; kingdom Metazoa; phylum Chordata; class Aves; order Coraciiformes; family Brachypteraciidae; genus Brachypteracias; species Brachypteracias leptosomus. Next base: position 24,254 of record VYZX01014741.1, read on the forward strand.
GCTTCCTTCTCATCTTCAGTTAATAAAAGATGGTATTGACCTTTCTTAAAAACATCGCATTGGGACCTGTAAAAAGATGTTTTCTTACAGGTGGCATGTTGAGGAATACCTTGTACATGTACTGCTCTGAGTTCTCCCTACATTACTTTTAAAGAACTTCCTTGTGCCTGGAAAGTTTCTACTCTTTCAGCTGCTCCTTGTAATTTCCTTTTGGAGACATTAATTTTATATAGTTCCTTTTTTATTTATACATTAGCATAGCACATTTTCTTTGGACACTGAACTTGTGTCACTATTGAAGAGCAGCTTTTTGAGTGGCTGCTTGGAAAGGGACCGAGAATTCTTTCTCTTCCTACAGGTCTGTGATTACTTGCTCCAAGCAACAGTCATTTGTAGTGTTTACAAATTTACTTTCTGCATCAAGCCCTGAGGTAACACTTATCCAGTTTCCACAGAAATGACTGATGTGGTGTACTTAATGTTTCTTTTCTCTTAGTGTTTCTGGTATTTCTCAGCACATCTCTGCCACCTTTGGATTAAAGTGCTCAGCAGCAAAGCTCTAGCCCTACACTCTTTCTATGCAGGAACAGTCTTTCAGTCCAGACAGTTTCTGTAATACCTTTTATTAAGTTCAGCAGGCAACAACCTTATTGTTATTTACTTTATTTGGCAGTAAGCTTTTTTAAAAACTTGTCTCAACTAGCACAATCTTCTTTACCATTCCTACTAATTTGTATCCTGCAACTGCAGTTTTCATCCGTTGATTTTATTATATCAAGTTATGGAACCTCCATTAGGCTACATTCCCACTAAAAGCTGGGCAATAAAATAGACCCATGTCATGTTTTTGGAAAACTATCATTTATGTAGAAACATCTGTGCATGTGAAATTTATATGGGCACTAACTCTTAGGCCCCCTGCTCAAATGGGACTCTGATTCTTGAAAATAATTTTCAGATTAGATTTCTTTTATTTTTTGTTCCACACTACACCTTACTTATATTTTAATACATTTGTTTTGTGTTTGATGCTATTACTTCATCCCTGAAGAACAGATGATAGCAAATTATATACTATCCTGCTTCTACCAATGTTCCCTCCATCTTAAGACTAAAGACTCTTTTAAAAAAGCTTTAATTAGAAGTGCCTCCTTTTACACTTCGATAATACAGCTAGTTTGTGACCTTAAGCTTTATTGGAGCACTGGTAAAGGATATAGGAAAGCCAAAATGTAAAAATTTCTCAGTCCAAGAAGGTTTGAGTCCAAATTCTGCACATTTCAGGATAGCAGCTTGGCTCCTCAAGATTTTTTTAATAAAATGCATAAGTAGACCCTGGAGTACAGAGAAAAATCCAGTATTTCCCATTCTCCATTTTTTCTTGGGTCAAGTCTGATCTCTGGATCATCAGCCCAGGTCCCTTCTTCTTAATTGCTCTCTGGCTTCACAAATTTTGCATGCTTGGCTACACAGTTGGCCCATTTCAAGAAAGACCGCTAATACAATTCCCCTGATGCTCAAGTGTGTTCAAGGAACATGGAAATAAAAGTTAGGACAGGTGTATCACTGGACATACCTAAGCAGCCAGACACAGATTTTGTGACTTCTTGTGCAGGAGTTTAGGCACAGAACTCCACACAGTTTTCTACCTTGGCTTCATGTTTACTGGCTTTGTTGAGATGAACATGTCAATGCCTAGGCTGGAAGGCAAGTCCCTGTCATATTCATACTGGAGAAGTCCCAGCCGTCTTTGCAGCACAATAGCCACATTTACGCTACATTTTGCAAGAGTATCCAATGGTACAGTACTACATACTTTCATGCCTCAGCAACACAGGCACACATATCTCACTATTATAATTCCAGTTGTCTTGAGATGAACGGCCATGGCCAGCACAGTCCCATGGCTCCTCTTCAGTTAGCATGCAGCTGTACTGCCTGCACCAGGCCACAGCCATCCTGCCTCAGGGCCACTCACATCAACCACAGGACAGCTGAGTGTTTATGACTTAACAGATTCTTGTCATGTTAGGCAAGCTCTGGAGTTGAGCTGTGTGGGGTGATGCTGTCATCGCAACAAAATATTCACAACAATTCAGAACTACTTTGGAGCTGCACTTTTCCAGGAGTGTACCTACACCTCCTGTCCACAGTGAGACCATGTGGCCATGACAGGCATTCAGCAGAGGGTACCAGCAGGGCACATGAGTCCCTCAGAGCCCCAAGACAGGTTAGTGAAACAGGAGCTGCCCAAGCGCTCCTGTATCCAGCATGTTACTGCTTCATTGTCTAAAAATAATCACTCCTGATTTCTTTTACATGGCCCAAGGCAACCCTTATTCTCTTCCTCCACTCTGTCCCTTTCCTACAAGAGTGACAAGTATTCACTGGTAAACAGGAGGTTCAACCTAAACATAAGGAAATAACATAAGGAAATTTACTGTGAGGGTGACAGAGCACTGGAACAGGCTGCCTAGAGAGGTTGCGGAATCTCTGTCTCTGGAGACATTCAAAACCTGTCTGAACATGTTCCTGTGAGATCTACTCTATGTGGTCCTGCTCTAGCAGGGGGAGTTGGACTAGATGATCTTCAGAGGTCCCTTCCAAACCCTACCATTCTGTGATTCAGCAATGATGGCAAATTATATGGTAGGTAACTAACCTTAGGAACATTGCCTACAACCTGTAGACACAGTCAAAACACCCCCAGAACTGCAGGTAGAGGCTGTAAATGTCATTCATGCACAAGTCTGCAGTATAAGTGGCAAATTAAGTGCTCAATGGGATGCAAGAAGGCTGCTATTTCACCTGGCTCCTGCTGTACCATAAGCAGGCACTTATAGCTAGACCTAGAGTTGGTAAGATTACACAGGTTTTGCAATTACCCTGTATTTGGGCCTCTTTGGAATATGGCCTTAAGGAGAGGCAGGTCAGGTGCACCAGACACATAGGGAGCAAGGCCAGCTACTATGAAAATCATGTATACTGTATCTAGGCAGCAATATCTAGTTATGAAGTTACTTACTTCCAGGAAAAACTACTAGGCATAGTATTGCGTCCAGTGATACTGTTTCTCTGCCAAAGCAAGCCAGTTTCTCCTGTGAGTAATCAAAAGTTTCTCCTTGCATCTACTTCCCCTGTCACCGCCCACAGTGCCAGGAAAAAGGCAGGAAATGATGAAGCACTGCTGGAAGATGGACCCTGCCTTCACTCTACTCCCTCTAAAACAAACACCCATGTTAACACTTGTCTACTGAGTACTCACCGTGGAGTGCACTGGCCTGTACAGACCCATTGGTGCTCCTCTGGACTGGTATCAGCAGTATTATATTCACTAACACACTCCATGAAAATGCGGGTTTTCATTCAGTACAATCAGGATCAAAGATGATGACCTTTAATTAGAATACCTTTCTTTTTTCCTCCTGTGTCAAATTACTTTAGTTTTAGTTTCTTCTGTCCCAGTTGCACTGCTTCTTGTTGCGTACTTGTTTTAGTATCAAAACTGCATTTAGTATATGCTTTCCCATTTTTTCTGAATCTTCTGGTTTTGAGGAAAGGATAATAGAAGAGTATTCTGATGGTGAGAGCATCTGCTTGATAGGTAGGCATAGCTTTGGAGAGGGCAAACCTGGATTTAGTAGCTAGTAAGAAGGGGAAAACAAGAGGACCATGAGGATTTTGGATATTTGAGAGGAGTCTGTAGGGCTCCACAAAATTCAGTAAAGAATGTGCAGGGGAAGGGGATGAGGGAGGAACAAACTGGGAGTAGACAGAAAGGAGCCAGTGGCATCTAAACAGTGTCTGGTCAGTATGAAAGTGACCAAGCTCTGAGCTTGATTAGCACAGACTGTTCTGTCTTCTTATTGGGTCCCTTCTTAACCATCTCTCTGACACCTCACTCTATCCTGCATGTGGGAGTGTCATGAGGATGAGGTAACAGCACTTGGAGGAGCAGGCATAACTGCACTCAGGCCTAGGAACCCCTGGCTGGGGGCATCAGAAGCTGGAGCAGGTGAGGGTCTTGGCCACATTCAGTGGGCTGTGTGTCCCAAGAAACAGCTAGTAGGGGGGACATACATGAGTGAGTGGTGGCACCTCTGGGAAAATGTATTTGTAAAAGGGCAAAACACTTGTCATGGCAGTGAGGACAAAGGCGTGATAAATAGCAGCCCTGTGGCCATCAAGGTCAGAGAAGGAGGGGAGGAGGTGCTCTAGGCACCCTACAGCTCATGGATAGGGAAGGAGAAAGACAGAGGAACCACTGTGTACCAACCATACCCCGGCCATCTTCCCTGAACCACTTAGGGTTGGGTAGGGGAATTGTGACTTGAAAGAGTAAAGTTCAGCTTGGGACAGGAGGGTAGGAAAGGTGTTGTTTTAAGGTTTGTTCCTTACTACTTGAAACTATTTTAATCAGCAATAAATTAATTTTCTCCAAGTCAAGTATTTTTTTCCTGTGACAGTAACTGGTAAGCAACCCCCCTGTCTTTATCACCACCCAGAAGCTTTCTTGTCCTATTTTATCATCCTGTCCCACTGAGGAGGGCAGTGAGCAGCTGGAGTTTGGACTCTAGCTAAAGTTAATCCACCACAGGCATCAGACAGGCAGGGATTACACGCTGGTATTTGAAAGGACCTATGTCAGACAGTAGTGTTATTTTTGCACTAATAGTGCTGCTAAATACTTAAGGGCTCTGTTTAAAATATCGCAAGTGAGTTCTTAATGACAAATCACCTTCTTCAATATACTTTTTGTAAAATCTTGCACAGTTCTATTTACAAACAAACAAACAAAAAAACAAAAAAAAAAACCCAAATGACCCAGAAATAAGCAAAACTCACATTTTTTTCAAAGACCAAAGTGCTCTGAATGACTTTAGATGTATGGACAGAAAACAATTCTAGCACCATTCTGTTGTCCATCTTTTCTGAATTGAGGCTGGCATTTGTAGATAAATATTTGTTATATTTATCTATGTATTTACAATATAGCTGAGCAAAACAAGCCGCAGCATTTACTTATTTTCTCCCACTTGAAAATGTTTCCAGGTGTATTTATTCTGCTTATTATCCCATATACCTCCAGAGAGGAAAAAGGAAGTCATAAAACCTCATTTCAGTTGGATTCTACTTGAAACTCAGCTTGAAAATACAGGTTATAGATATGCATAGTATATTTAGGCTGTCATCACCCAAGTAAAAGTGAGTGCTCTTAAACTTTCAATGGCTGTAGCTGCTTAAGTGGCAAATTATGCATTTTTTTCTCAGAAAGGAATGTGAAGCCAACTTAAATACTAGGGCTCTCTATATAGCACATGGAAAGTGTGCAGAAGTTGAGAAGAGGGTCCAGAATTGCAAGCATCCTGAACTGCCTAGTGCTAAACTATTGAGAAATGCTAACAAGAGGCTGTGCTCAAACCCTTTGCCCCCTCAAGAGATCACAACTGCAAAGACAGGCCTTTGTTCACTTCTCAAATGCCACAGTACTTCTCTTAAAAGACAACTTTAGCTTCTCTTAAGGCACTTAAACATTGGAAAGAAAAATAAACCAGGGAATTTTGCATTAATAGTGACTGGATTAAAACCAAATCAGGCACAAATGATACCTTCTAAGCATGTGGAGGAAAAGAAGGTTATCAGGAGTGGTCAGCATGGATTCACCAAGGGGAAATCATGCTTGACCAATAGTCTCATTCTCAGCAAAATTTGGCCCGTTGTGACTGTTTAGCAAAAAAAAACCCCACTAAAACAGGAAGAAAATTAAAGTAAGAGTTGTCATGACAGATATTACAGGTAACAAAGATATACTTCAAAATAGAAACCAATAGACAGATATATAATCTTACCATTAAAGCATGCATGTCATCTAAATCATTAACACAAATTGCTTCTTATCACAAGGTATTTTTGCTTCCTTATAAAAAAACAGTCACATATCAATGTTATGTTATCATTTTAAAGTCTACCAGGGAAATTTTGGAACACAATAAGGGCAACCCATGAGGATGAAGAAACAGGCAAAGACTGACAGTTCCTAAGACATTGTACAACTACGAGTCTCAGCTTAATTCAAAGTATCTCTGAGCACAGACAATGGTGATGCCAAAGCCTTGGCCAGGGTGGTTTGTCACTCTTCAGCTGTTTGAGGGCAGAGAAAATAATCACTACTGTGGAAGGAACTACCATCACCTGGAAGCAGCCACCCCAAATACATCATTTAGAGACAGCAAAGATGGCATTCTGTGGCTCTGAAAAAAACACATGGGCCATGAAGTCAATCACCACACAGAGATCTGCTGCCCTATATACTTCTGCCTACTTTGCCTATGATTAGAACTAGCACTATCTTTCTCTGAAAGACACGCTACATATTTTCTCTCCACATGAACATAAGAAAAAGTTCTATGGAAGGAAAAGACAGTTCTTTAACTTTTGAGGCTCAAATTGTGAGGTTTTACTCCTAAATCAAGCAGAGAATAATGCATTATACATACTTAGTGTTCAGTCCCAAGGTTTTCCCACAGAACAGTATGCAGATGAATTTCTTTGCACAGAACAAGTAACAAAAAATCTTCTCTAAGGAAGGCAGACATTTAAAGCAACACTCATTTATTACCACTGACCTACCCAGAGACCTTCCCAAACAAGTGAAGACACATCTGTGCCCAGCCCATCACAGTTTGGCTTCCCAGCAGCTATCGTGAGATGGTGAAGAAATGCTAAACCAGTTTCTCTCTTTTGCTCCTTCTCCAAGATGAACCATATTGAAATAAAAGAGACTCTTTCCATGGACTTCAATGGAAATGGGTAAATGAGCAGCAGAACGTGATGAATAACTTAAACCAGAACTCCTGACAAACAGTACATAACCTCAGACTGAGCCTGAGTGAGTCAAGGCCTCTGCCCAGAAAAATTAGCTCCAGAGTAGTTGATGCTAATCCTGGTTATTTGTTAAATGGCAAGCCTGGGAACAACCAAGAACCAGTCACAGGGGGCAACAGGGGCCAGTAGGAACAACAGGCTACACCCTATACAGACAGTGTAGGGGTACAGAGGTAGGAGATATGGAGGTAGGAGGCTCTCCATCACCATCTACTATCTCCCTTCTGGTGCTACATCTGAAAACAAGCAATTTTGGAGCAACCTCTAGCAACTCAGCTCCTGCAGAAGCACTTGGCCTCTTGTAGCTGCTGGAAAGGAACATTTCCAAGCTCCTTCTGGATGCCCGAAGTCTATCGCCATAGAGCTCAAAACCATGCAATACAAAACAGCAAATCATCCTATGCACTCAGAGTTTTAACTCTATTATTTTCCCTTTCCAGAGCATGGAAGAATCCCTGCAAACTCTGGATATCTGGATTCCAGCCTCCATGGTTCACAATAAGCAGAGGAGAAAAGAATAAGGCTCATTTAAACCTAAACACTCTGTCCTTTGTTTGAAGAAATGGTCTATATAAAAGGTGTTTCTTGGATTAGCAGCTACATCAGCTAGTTTAAAAAAATAAAAATCAGTATCAGTTTTACATTTTTTCTTGATAAAGGAGGTATGAAAAGCAATTTTTGCTTATATTTGATGGTCATAAATTGTTATTAACAAAACACTGATTAGAAACCAAATTGGGCAATACAAACTGTTTTCATGAGCATTTCTTTTTTCATTGCTTAAGGCTACCAGGCATGATTTTCCCTTTGCAGGAATCTGATTCATCGTAACCTATTCAGCTCTGCCATTGTAATTTCACTCATTGGCTGGTTTTCCTATAAATATCGGGGTGTAAAAACAGTTTCCTGTGGAATATCTTGTATTAACATTAGACAGATAAGACAAGGGAAATAATCCAGAGCTCATCTTCTGAAGATACTTTATCTAAAATACTACTATTCATAAAATGGGTAACACTAACATTTGTTTCTGTCATTTTCCCCAAGGGACTTCCCACTCAGTAACAAACAAAAGTACTTCTATCATTTGAAAAAACAGGAAATCGTTATAAAACCAAATGATTTGCCAGAGAAGCCTGACTACTCCCATTTCTGAAACTAATTTAGATTTTATTATTTTGCTCTCATGGATTCTCTTCAGAAACACAAGACCCAGATCACAAAACATGCCCTTTTTTATTTAAGAAACTCCTTTAACTCCAACTGTAATTGACAGTGTGTGGTGGGTTTACCTTGGCTGGGTGTCCGGTGCCCACCCCTAGTCCTTCTATCACTCCCCCCGCCCCCCACCAAAACCTCTGTCAGCAAGGCAAGCGGGTAGAGAGTAAGATGGAAAAGGAAAACCCATGGGTTATGATAAGAAGCAGTTTAATAAACAGCAGAGAAAGCAAGGTCGCGCGCACGCGAAGCAAAAGCAACAAAGCCGTTACTCTCTACTTCCCATCCGCAGGCGGTGTCGGGCCTGTCCCGGGAAGCAGGGCTCCAGAACGCGTACCGGTTGCTCGGAGGACAAACGTCTTCCCACGAATCCCCCCCGTCCTCCTCCCTTTATAGTTGAGCTGACGTCATATGGTATGGAATATCCTATTGGTCAGCTCGGGTCGGCTGTCCGGGTTGTATCTCCTCCCAAATCTTGTCCCCCCCACACACCCCGTCATAACAAGGGTGTGTGTTATCAACACCTTCTGGCTTCCAGTACTGCAGCATGAAGGCTGTATGGGGAAAATCAGCTCAGACAGACCCACTACACAGCGATTGACACAAACTAACTGATTACATGTCAGTCTAAAGTTGTAATTCCTGTTATGGATCATGTACAAGGCTACTCTTTCAAATGGAGAAGGGGCATATGACCCAAAACATAGGCAAGGAATGTGATGGGAAGGGACAAAGGAAATACTAACAAAAGACAAATACTCTGATGAGCCACCTCCAATGAGGTAGAAGTCCAGTTCTGCCTCCAGTTGGTACAAAGTCATATCCAAAATCTTAAAGAGAGCCACTATGAGTGTGCAAGGTGCTAACTAACTAAAGCAGCTGGAATCTATTCAAATTTTTAATCAGTAAATTTCATGCCAATTTAATCAAATCTCAGCCATGGCTAGCCCAAGGGAAAAGGCCAGAGGAGACAACCCCCTGAGTTAGATCAGCTCATTCGCTTTGTAAAAATCTCCCCTTTCAGCTGCTGGAGATGAATGGTAGGAAAGATCTAAAAAACTCTTATCAACTGAAAACAATCCATGCAGAACGTATTATGTACACATCAAAACACATATGCACAGTCTGTTTGACACATGGAGACATTTCTGGATACAGAGAGGTCTGTATGCCTGTTGTGGCATGGGCAGCAGGGTGTGGTCTGAATTACAAAAGCATTTATCCCCAGAGAGAGATTTACAGTTAAGCTTTCTCTGCTGGAGAAAAGCTTTTCATGTCAGCAACTAGCCCTACATTAATCATTATTTTAAAAGCCTGTCTCTTACCTCCATGATTTTCCTTCTTGCACGGGATAAGAAAATTCAACATCCAGAGTGGTATCCGTGGTGGAGCTCCTAGTTTATTCAGTGTGCAGGGAAAAGTCCTGGCACCTGGCAAGACTCTGCAGTCCCCACTGTGCTGAACAGGGCAGGAAGGCAGCTGTGGCCAGGCAGGGAGTCTGTTCCTCTTCACCGGAAAGCAGAATCTATGGCTGGTAGCTCTCTTTTTTTATTTCTATCTATTCCTTACCATTGTTAATCTAAGATGACTAAAAAACCTCAGATACAGTAATGTTTCTCAGTCATTACTCAAGGTCAATCCAAATTATCACTTAATCATTCTGTTTAGCCTATTCAGTTTTCCTCTTTCTTGTTGATGAACCCTGTTTTCTTCACCTCTTATTAAAATACATTAGTTCCCCAAGAGAAAGATAAGTATCTGCTATTATATCCTGTCATTATGTTCTTCCCAGCCACTCCTGACAGCAAAACAAAAATCAGTAGCTGTTTAAAGGTTCTTACTGTTTGGAAGAGAGCACCTCAAACCATTTGACTCAAAAGGAGGTTGAAGTCCCTCAGCACCTTGTTAGTACAAGTGTTTTGTGGAAAGGAAATTCCTTCAGAATAAGCAACTTCCCATTAATTTCTTTTCCAACTGAGGTCAGTAATAGAAGTATTATCTACTTATATCTAACTTTCTGAATAACCAAAGCCAATTATCATTTGACAGAAAATATAGTGATGATCTCTTGAAGACACAGATTCCTTTAAACAAAGGCAAGTGGCTGGAACAGCTTTCCTACAAGGACAGTCTGAGAGAGTTGGGGTTTTCAGTCTGGAGAAGAGAAGGCTCCAGGAAGACATCGTTGCAGCCTTCCAGTATCTGAGAGGGCCTACAAGAAAGCTGGAGATGAACTTTTTACAAGGACTTGTAGTGATAGGACAAGGTGTAATGAGTTCAAGCTGGAAGAGCATAGATTTAGATTAGAAATTAGGAAGAAGTTCTTCCCCATGAGGGTGGTGGATCACTGGAACAGGTTGCCCAGGGAGACTGTAGATGCCCCAGCACTGGATGTTCTCAAGACTGGGTTGGATGGGGCCTTTAGCAACCTGGTCTAGGGGAGGTGTCCCTGCCTGTGGCACAGGGGCTGGAACTAGGTGATCTTTAACGTCCTTCCAACCTAAATCATTCCATAATTCTCCGATTCTCTAAGTGTGTTACCACATGAAATCAAGCAAACTGTTAAGATACATTCACACTATTCTGTGTATGACTCTTTACTTTACTGTGATTCACGAAGAACTTCTACAATATCTACGGTCTTTGCCCATGTGTGAGATTTGGAAAATTGTTTGTATGTTTACTTACTGTCACCATTTCTTTTCAACTTCCAAAAAATAGTGTACAATCAAAAACTTATCATTTTCTATTTATAAATATGGTAAGATTGTAGCAGATACATTATTATTTATTTGCCTTGTTAAGGGAATGTTCACACAGGAACTATCAGTAGAGACGTGATATTTGGCAGTATTTAAGTGACAGCAGCTGCAACCTCTGGACCAAAACCACACACTATTGTAGGTGTATTGCTAACATACATGAAGGGCTCTGCACTGTACAGACCTTTCTCTCTATTTCCCTTCCCCAAAAGCAAAGAGGTAAGCTTTGCAGCATGCTCTGAACAAATGATTTGGGTTACTTCAGACTAAAAACCTTCAAAGTCTAAAACCTCCCAAAAACATAAATAAAACCAAAAACAACAAAAAAACCCAACCACCTTGTCAGCAAGTAGTTACACCAAAAAGCCTATTATGGAAATTCTTACAGTGTTCAAAATCTACATGATCATACACATAATTCAGTCAGGAGGAAAAGTCAATCTAATGGGGGATATCCCTTAAGGGCTGCTAGGTTCTCTAAGCTTTAAAGATGGTTAGGAAAATAAATAAATGGAAAGTAATATACCCAAAAATAGATTTTCATATATGAAAAAACTCTTTTAGTATCAGTAGTATCTCCTGTTATTTGGCTGATTGCTTCTGTTTGCTATTTTTTTTGTTTGGCTACTAGATTTTATGTGTGGCCGCTCAAAAAAAGTCCCTTTCCCCTTTAATAGTCCAGAAATAGAAGCTTAATGGGAAAGAATATTCTGGTTTCACCACTCCAATAAGAACATCAATCCACATTCTTGAGTTTCCACATAATAAAGACTTTTATTTACATAAAAGCAATGAGATGCAAAACAACTTTACAACTCCTACAAAAGTGAAGTATAAGCAAAAATATCAATTATGACTTGTACTCATAACTTTACAAAAGCATTTATCAGTTACGCTGATTGCATAACTGCAGTTATAACAACCTCTTGCAAATATATGAAGCCTACTACATACTGTCATATTTTACTTTGCCATAGCATAAATCCATGTGACTCATTACCTTTTTTCTAAAGGTATCTTCTAAAGCAACCCTAGAATACAGACACCAACGGAAAAGACAGATATGTTAAAAATATTATCAATATATTTCAAAATTATTAGAAAGACATATTATTTACTGTGTTATTCCTTGGCTCCTACTTCTGTAACTATATTGCTGTTCATAAGCTGGAAAGTTTTTAAGTCTTAATTCAAACAGTTGATTTACTGTCTTGGATTGTACTGTATTGGCTGCATTTGCAGAATCCAAGCTACTGAGCCATCTGCACCACGACTGCTTTCCAGGCTTTGTCTTTGTCAAAATCCTTTAAGGTATTATTAGAAACCTAGAAGTAAACAAATTTCAGTCAAACGGATGAAACAATGCTTTGGCTAAAAACTGACATTCGAGCAAATAATTATCTGAGAGAGGCCAGAAGAATGTAAACATAAGCAGTTAACAGAGATATTAAAGTATTCTATACATTTTAAGTTGTATAGTTTTGTATATCATATAGTGTAAATTGTATAATAATTGAGAATTTTGGGTAAAATAAATTTGGCCAAATTCCTAAACATGTTACTGAGGCATTTTTTCAAGACTTGTGCCCAGATGTGATTGAAAGCCCTCACACCTAAATCTCCAAACCCAAAGCCAGAATTATCTCCTTACAGTGCAACTGACACCAGATTTATCCACATTCATGCAAGCAAGCTAAGGTCTTGCCTAAGAACAAAGACTTCTGAGAAGCCAAAGGGGCCTAGAACTTCACCTGTAATATTATTCATGTGTTTAACAGCTAAAAAGCAAGCAAAAAGGTGTTGCTTTTCTGGAGAAAACTCTCTTTTTAACATTTAACTCACACCCAATTTCCCAGTGACTCACAAACTAGGAATACGTACGTAAATAACCCCTGGAATAGATCTGTTTAGCCATGCCATGACCCATGCTCCAAAATGTGACTTGCAGCAATGGGAGTGCTGCTGTGCTGAACCCTTTTGAAGTTTAGAGAACGTAAGAGAACTAACTCATCTTAGTAAATTCACTCCCCCACAGCAGGTCTTGGGAAAGTACAACTAAAATGAGTACTCATTCCACAGCCCAAAGCTTCTGCTCACACCGAAAGGGTTAAATCCATCCCTTGCTTAAGAGATGGCTATCTCAGTATCAGAACATGGCCATGCAAGGTCCATCATCTTTTCTATGACTTCATTCTGACATCTGCACCCTGTGGAGTAGGACTATCATTTTATCTTAGTACAATGAAGAACCTTGTCTGTAACTGGGAGCCCATGCTACAAACAGGAACAAAAGGGGGTTTACCTTTACAACTGTTTTTCTCTTATCAGGACTTGTCACAGATTTACAGATACTGCATCTGTCATGTCCCTGTTATCATGTAACCAGCAAAATATCTCTTTATTACAAAATTCACCAGTGCATTACCATCTTCACAGTTTTATAGAGCAGCTTTTAACCATGATCTGAATAACACAATACATTAAAAAAAACTCCAACCAACTTTAAATAGAGATTTTTAAATTTCGTAATGGGTATAAATACATACCTCTGTTGTTCTATATTCCTGTTTTTTAACCTGTGGTGCTGTCCATGATGAATCCTGTAGTTTCATTTTTGTCTTGTAATTTACACACTGTATTACAGTTCCAATAGTAAGGCATGCTTGCATTAGCAGCATCAACATCAGAAGCAACAGGAGTACATCATAAGATTGCTGAAAATAGGCATGAATATGCTGTTAACTACTTGAACAAAATATTTTCTGCCATTCCCACACCCATATTCTTGAGATTTGTATCGAGATTTCATTTGTTAACTCAAATTACAATTCACAGTTTATTTCAGTATGAAGCTTCAATTAAAATTTAAGTGTCTAAGTTTGCTCAAAGTAGAACACAATAACAATTTTTAATAAAATGTTAATTTGCCAAATGATCTTTTTCTCAAGAAATAGAAATGAGGAAGCCATCCTCTAAAATACAGAGCCTCACTGCTGGTTCTGACCTGAGCACTGTCACAGCTATGCCTGGGCCTGGCCCTGTGCCTTGCTGGCTCTGACCTTGTCCCACTGACCTGAATTGCTGGCTGACCTTGGATCAGCCTCACTACTAGACTTCTCTGGCAATCACCGAATTATTGGCTGAACCTGGTTGCCATGGCCGGACCTGCCTTCTTTTACTTTTTTTGGGTACTGTAGGATTGTGCTCCTTGCCAATGAGGTCACTGTCCTTGCGTGCCTTGCTGTCACCTTCTCCTCCACTGTCCACCCTCCTTTGCAGAGCAGCCTGCTCCTGCTGCACCCAGATACAAAGCAGCATAAGGATGTAAGAAATGCTCTGCAAGGTCACACCAACTGCCCAGTCAGTCCAGTCTTCTGTCTCCAAAATGTGCAACAAGGATATGTTACTTAAGGAGAACACGTAAGCCATGGGCACTTCCTCAGGTCCAACAACACACTGTGCTCCTCCAGTATCAGAACAGGATCACATACTCAAAAGCTGGTTTTCCAGTCACTAAAGTCTCTGTTTAATAAACACTTTCCTTCTCTTCTTCTAAAATTACAAGACTACTTAAGGACTAGTGGGTACTAAGAGTCAAGACTCTTGTTGACACTATTTTAATCACCATAAATGGTTCTTTGAACATCATCACAGATCACTAAACAATTTGATAGTAAAGCCCTAGAAAGCTCTTCCACAATGCACTCGTAACATTTCATATTGAAATAATTTAAGATTAGCAAATGTTTTTTCTTCTCTGCCCCATTCCAGGCTTTGAATGAATCCAAGTGTAAGCTTACAATCTGTTGGCAGATAGCCTAAGAAACAGAAAAATGTATTCACAGAATCATAGAATCATTAAGGTTGGAAAAGGCTTCTAAGATCTTCAAGTCCAACTGTCAACCCGACACCACCATGACCACTAGACCATGTCCTGAAGTGCCACATCTACACATTTTTTTAACACCTCCAGGGATGGTGACTCCACCACTTCCCTGGGCGGCCTGCTTAATCACTCTTTCAGTAAATAAATTTTTCCTAATATCCAATCTAGTATCTATCTACTTCTTCAGGTAAACCTAGAATCTTTAATTTATATACCACAAATGTATTAAAACCTCAAGGAGTCCAGCATATTACATACCATTTTTACTGATGCTTTAGAATACTATCTCCATTTTTTAAACTATTATTCTAGGCTGGTAATAGATTTAACAAACTTAAAAGTTTTATCATTAGTTAAATAAGAGGTTTTGAATGATTTCTATAGCATGCTATTCAGTCTTTATAATGCAGCACCTTGTCTTCTTGTATTTCATAATTCATTCTTGTGTTGCTAATACAATAGATGTTAATTTTTCAATTGTATAAACATACATACTTTAACAGCAGGTGGATAATTTTTAAAGATGTCAACAACTTGCATGATACTGAAGGATAAGTATGCAGAAGCGGTGAACAACAATGGAGAGGTAACACTGCTAATGGCAATCAGGACCTCAACCTAAAAAATAAGGTAATAAATGTTAAGTAAGAATTTTTTAAAAGTTAACTTTGTGAGCTGTATCTCCTTAAAGCAAGCATAACAGAAGTGTGTAGGTGTGTAAGATTACACGAGACATATATTAAGAGCCATCCACATTGTATAGAGCTACAGAAGCAAGCTTTGAATAAATTGTTTCCTAGCCAAAACACTGTTGTTTTGTAATTCATTTTCCATTTAATAGGGCTGATGGGGTTTTTGTTTGATTTTAAAAGTGCTTTTCATATGCAGATAGCGGAAGCAATATCCAATATCCAGTACAGAAGTGTCATTTAGTCTTCAATTTGTATGAAATAATGAGAATTAACAACAGATATTGCAGACTTACAACTAAAGTAGCTATGCAAATAAATTTGAATGCTTTGAGGCAAATTTATTGCTATATAATAGCAGCCGAGTTTGCATTCAAATATCATCCCTACAGGATCAAGTTCTGACTTCAGTTATGGTCATGCATCGTTACTGATTTAAATATGGTTGCACAACTATAACTTAAGATGTTTTAAGGAGGCTTAACTATGTAACTGGGACAGTCAAGGAGTAAATGCACTCTACTGAATACTCTTAAGTCCTTGTTGCTAGTTGTGCAGATGTGGAATTTGTTTCAAATAGGTTCTAGGCCCAGTGCAGCCTGCACACCTTATTTTCTTCTTTCAGAAACCACAGCTCATAATGAAAGGAGAATGGAATGGAAAGGACCTCAGCTCAGGAGCAAGAAAGCAGTTCTGGGCAGACCATGAGGGACGTAATTTTCCTATAGTAATATCCATTTCCAAAGAACTAGTACAAAAAACCCCAACTAAACCAACAGTCAGTCCTTTGAATTCCTTTCTAGAACTGGTGGAATTAAGTCTCCAAAGGACCTACCAGGTTTCTCTTCAGAAACACCAGCTTATACCAGCTTATAGTCATGCTACGTATTTCTGTCATATTTTGTAAAAGTAACTAAAAACAAGTGACCAAATACAAGTAGTGCCCACTATCACAGGCAGGCTTTCTTAGATTTTGTCATTAGAGCGGAACAGTGCTAAGAATTTTACACACTTACCAGACATTTACTTGGATATTCGGCAGCTACGTGACTTGCAATAGCACTTGGAAAACACTGAACAACAAAGCATAATAAAATAAATATTTATCCACTTGAAAATTACAAAAATTGCAATTGAGTTACAGTGATTCCCACTAGTCAGAGATCACATCCTAAATTTCCTAAAATGGTAAAACTGTATAGACTTATTATGACAGTATTAAGAATCAATTAGTCGAATGGAGATAAAACTAATCTTCATTTAACTTGCATTTAATGAGTATTATGTACTAAACCTACGCATACTGAAATATGATTATCCTCCAAACTTAACACTTCCATATAAAATCCTAATGAACCCTTCATGAATTCAAATGCTGAAAAAACTTATGATCTTTTTCCACTTCATGGTGAGGGACCTCCCAGACACAGGAGCTATATATAAACCTATATTATTGTCGTCTTTGTCAACCGGTTCAATTTGTGGCAAGCAGGGCAGCAGAGCATCCTTTATGAATCCACAGTTCTAAGTACAGGTTATTATTAGTGACAAGGGTTATCAATCACATTCTCAAGCTTTTAAGACAGTTAAAGCTGATAGACTAAAGATGATGCTCTAAGGATTCTGCCATGCTAAACCTAAACTCAACATTTTATTTTGCAGCCTGAAACATTATAAAACCTAGGACTTATTTGACAAAACCGTTCTTGTTTTATTACTCATTTCCATTTTACTGAACTGAGGATTGAAAATGTATCAGGACACCGCGGCAGGAGATCAATGGACTACACGTACACAGACTAATGTAAT
>VYZX01014742.1:9299-39613 GCA_013401335.1 Brachypteracias leptosomus
CCCTATGGGGGGGAAAAAAGGTTCAGCCCGTCGACTGATCCCAGGAGTCAGAGGTCTGAGTAGGGTCCTCCCTGGCTTATCCACGGTAGCGTCTCCCCTGACGTGTCCACGATGGTGTCTTCCCTAACAGCCCCCTTTTCTTAGACTACTTTTATATTGTTTCTTTCCTTCAAGGTGGAGCTTGAGTGACTCTAGTCATGCATACTTTTGTTAGGATTGGTGTAAAATTTTCTCGCTTCAGTTTAAAGGTATATGTTATCTAAAATTCAGAGCGCATGCTCAGTGAGGAGTGGTCTCACCTTGGAGGCGGGTAGCCCTTGGGATGGAGTGTGTTTTGGTATTATAATGACATCATAATGAGCAAAGTTCACACAAAGGACAGCAGTTCATCAAAAGATGGCAGACTGTTGGCTCAGGGTAGCAAAAGTACAGCTTATCAGTTTTCGAAGTATCACTGAGTTCCCATCTCTGCACCATTATCAAGAGCCTGGCCGCAGAGTCTTCACTCCACTCCATCCTCCGTGGGGCTTCCAAGGTTGCAGGTTATGTTGCTTAGGGAACCATCATGAAAGGGATTCCATGCATACCAGCTGTACACCACCCTGGAGGCCTCCTCAATATTATAACTTTCCTTAATGTGCGAATAATGCTATATTTTTAATATAAGTTTAAATTTTGAGTTGCGTACAGTGATTATACCACACAGTGTCTTACCCTTGCTCATCTATTGATAGATCTGAGCTCCTTCCAAAGTCTGTTTAGGAGTATGGTCCACACCACTGGGATAAAAGCTGGCTGCTGCCTGTCCCTGGTTAGTAAAATTCAAAGCTGGAGAAAAACAGAACCACTTTGCTCTCCCAAGCCAGATGGTTGTTTGGTCACAATACATGGAGGTGATTTCTTGGCTGAGTAGCAAACTTAACATCTCAGTTGCCAAGCATTACAGAGCAGAAGAAATCCCATTGGTGGTGGCAGCAAGCGAGATACACTCTAATCCCATGGTGTGATCTGCAGATAGCCATTAGTTCCTGATTTAGTGGCCAGTCAAAGTTACTGGACAGATGGTGAGTTCATTTAAGGCAGAGAGTAGTTTGCTAGAGATCTAAATGTGCAGCTGTACTTTGCACCTGGGAATAGCAGGGAGTTAGGACAACATTTGGTTTGTTAACTTGTTTATTATTGTTATTGAACTTAAGTGTAAGGTATTTAACCCTCACTTGAGAATCATGCCTTCCTCAATGTGGCTCACATCAGGCCACACTTTTCAATGATTTTTAAAAAATCTTTTAACAAGAATTTTCTGAGCACAGGGAGAAGACAACTCATTTTGCTTTCTTTGCATGTATTTTAACACATATTTCTCAACACAACAGTAAACTTGTTGCTCCCTACTGTTAAGTACACACAGACCTCGCAACTGCAGTTCAGTTTCTGTGTAAGTTTTGTCTGAAATGTATCCATCTGAAGTACCAGAGACTTCTTTTTGACAACCACCAGTAACAGGACTGTAACACAAATAGCTGAGCAGCTCCACTTCCTGAAGTAGGGGTGATGGACCCACAATCCATTGCCCTGGACATCTTTAGTTTCAAAACAACACATACTGCAAGTCAAATAAAAGCTTTCTGGTAAGTAGAGCTAACAGGCAATTTTCAGACAAACGTGCCCTTCACCAAAATGTATGCCTTACTTGAAACTCCTCCAAGCAGCACAGTAACTGCTTAACATGCTTTGCTGGGCTGCTGAGGAGCCAATCAAAAGCTCATTGAATTCAGTGTCAATGACTGCACTCGTTTCAGTGTGTTTGGACTAAGCCCTTGCTTGATACTGACTCATGTACTGGGCTGCTTGGTGAGCTTCACATCACATACCATCGAAGCCCTCAGTGTCTGACTCTCCTAATTGCTTTATGAGAATTGCTTCTGGAAATATCCATAATTAACCTGAGAAGGGAAACAGGGTACATGCTAAGGCAGCTGAGATAGTCTTGAATCTGTGACTGTTTGCCATCTTGTGGTGAAAGATTTCTCAACTCTTATTTAGTTTTCTCCTGCAATGCTGTACTGGTATTAAAGTATCAAAGAAGTTTTCCTCATATCATCCTTTTTTTTAATGCAATCCTCATCTGTTCTCAGGCCTTTGTTCTAAACCCTTTTTTGCCTTGGTGATTTAATAAAGTCCATTAACTCTTCCCCAAGTCCAAGCTTAATGAGATAGGTCTTCTGTTCATTCATCAGTGTTAGCTAACAGAACTTTCATCCAACTGTGTGGTCAGCAGAATGAAGCATGCTGGTGCATCTGTTACTACCTCAGTGTAGGCTTATTTATACTGTTCCTAAAATAATATCTTCCCCAAATATTATTTTCCTCTTGCAAAACTAAGAGTATTGTGCAAGGGTACTAAAGGTGCTTGGCCTGATTTAGATGACTGAAAGTGTAAAGAAAAAAAATCTAGACCTCTCTCCAGAGTGAAGGAATTCCTATAACATTTTGCTGGACTGCTTTCATTTAATTGCTTCTCTGAATCTTTGCTTTTTACATTTCTAGACCAGCTTTGGCCTTCTAGCAGTAATGTAACAGAGATGTTTGCATTTACAAGCTGACATTTGTATTACTGCAGGCTTTTTAGCAAGCCCAGATCCAGGGATACATTAGAAAGGTATTGGTGCAGCTGGAGGGAATATGGATGCATGCATATAAATATGTGTGTACAGGAGTTTCTTTTATCTCTAAGCTGATGGAGTCATACAACCACTGTGGTATTTCTGAAACAACTTAGAAACAAACCTTGCTTTAGCATGGGCAGGAATTATCAGCAGATAAAAATATCAGCACAATCCAGCCTCCATATATTACAATCAGAAGAAAATGAAGTTGGCCTTTCTTCTGTATTTCCAAAGTTTAGGCCACAATTTAAGGCAGGGATTATGTGCATACTACTAAATAAAGCAATCCTGAGGCCAGACTGGCTGTATTCGTGTGTCCACACCTCATGGCACTGGGCCTTGGGTGTCCTAGTGCCATAGAGCACCACATGGGATCTATAAGACATAATTATGACTTAATTTACTTTTTTTCCATTTTAGAACTCTGAAATACAATGAAGACTGTGTTGCAGCACATCAGAAGAATCAAATATAAAGATATTTCTTGTCATAGTAAATAAGGGGTATGAGTCGGTGATGAGGTGGTGATATGAGGGCATGTACAGGAGTCTGAAGGCTCCTGGGATTGGATTGGAGGTGGGACAGATCCAAAGCTGACAGCATTGTGGCCACACTGTTGAAATGGGACATGGCACAGCCTGTACCAGCAAACTGTGCCTGGATGTTATCCTGGAGACTGCAGGTTGACACAGGCCAAAATAGCCAGGGCATGTACTAGCAGTGGAACAACCTGNNTAGCAGTGGAACAACCTGGGCACTCCTTTCTAAAAAAACAAAAAAAAGTGCTAAAGAATATTATTTTAAAAAAAAAAATAATTCAGAATCCCCAGCATGTTTCCCCCACTGGAATACATAGATGGCCTAATAACACAGTCTAATAACACTGTGTCATCCTGTTCACTACCCAATGGCTAATGGAAGACAGAAAATTGTACTTTTCTACAGCTTGATTTGCCCTCACCTAAAAAATATCCATCCAATGCTCCAGGCAAATAGACCTTGAGGGACCACAACTGGCTGGACTCACTCAGAGGAGACATCACTGTTTTAAAGTTTGCAGAGTCTTTTCCACTTAGAAGAAAAAGTAGTTAGAGAATTAATTCCCATCCTACCACAGCTCACCTGTGTTTGGTTTTTGTGCTGCCCTTCTTTGCTGTTTCCACCTCTTTCACCTGTATAGAGTTTGTATCATGCCTCCCTTTCCCCTTTCCCTTTCCCTGTCATAGTTCATAACTCTTTGGCAAGTATAGTCTAAGACTAGTTATTTCAGCTAATCCTTCAGCTGCAGACTGTTCAACAGGGTTTGCAGTTAAGCAGTGAAAAAACTTGCCCAGTATTAGCTACTAATCAAATTTAGAAATAAACAGCTAGAACGATGTTCCTTCAACACACTTGAAGCAAAGTTATACAAGTGGGAGTGAAATAAAGCTATGTAAAAAAGCAATAAAGCTGGAGGACTGATATGAAGAGAGATAAAAATCTATAATCAGAAGAGGAATTCAAAACACTATTTTAGAGACTACAACACTAAACAATTCCATTTCAAAGGGTGGAACATGAAGCAAGATATCATCAGCTGAGGCTGCAATTTTTATGTAATCCAATAAGATCAATGTTCTATTTAAAGATGATGAAATGTATAAAGAATAAAAGATACCTTCTAAACTGAGAAATTTGTCTATGCACTAGAAGAATCTGTTACTTTAATATAAAGTACTAAACCCATGCAAAATGTCTGACCACTCATCGGCACCTAAAAAGCTACTCTTGTAAATTTACACTAATTTTAAATAAAACATTTTGAGAAGCATTTAATCCTATATTTTCAAAAGGTGTTACCTCCTCAAAGAGGAGAGAGGTGAAATCTTTAGCTAACTGACATTTGTGTCACTTCATTGCAGTCTGTGGTGCTATGCTGATCTATAAAATCTGATAGTTTGGCATAAATGATTCTCCTTAGATCATTAGTTGTTTTTTCTTAAATAAATCCAATATACGTATTAAAAACAAATTAAAAAAAGACCAAACAACAAAAACAAACCAACAACAAAATCAGCTGTCAGCATCCAGATACTGCAACTGACAACAGTGGTTTATTTTGTTGACTAAGATCAATTACTGTCCCTGATGTATAAACATCCAAGGGCAGAGACCATCTCTTTTTGCATAGTGGAAAGCCATCCACTGCAACAAAGTACTAGTCTGCTCACACTGTATCTATATGCCTTGCAGATTTGCAATCAGGAAGGACAGGGAGAAAAAGCTGCTAGGTCTTCTGGGTAACAAGCCTAAATAACAGAGGCTCAAAAAGACCAACCGTCAGAAACTGTAGTAAAAAATCACTCCACCTCCATTCCTTTGGTACTCAGGTTAATTAAACAGCATAATAGTGGTTTGAGTTTGTTTGGGTTTTTGTGGTTTGTTTTGGGTTTTTTTTTCCTTTCTAAAGGACATAATGAATTCTCCAACATTTGAAGTCTTAAAAACTAACTTGGATCTATTTCCTGATAAAAGCAATTGTTCAAACATAGGTTAGCATTTTTTCTCCATTAAAACTGGATAACCTATGCCAAACATGCCAGACAGATCTTTTTCTTGACCTCAAATGCATGAATTTATAAGTTCAGCAAGATTGCCTGAAAAGCATTGTCAGTATCCATCTGGCTACCTGATGTGCACTAAAGAACAGTCCTAAATCTGTCTAATGAAAGGAAAAAATCTCTACATAGCACCATTAGGATGAAAGGTTGCTGGTTCTGAAGGTGTTAATATGCTATTCATACTTTCCTTTCCTCCAGTGACTTTGAACAGTTAATCCTGTTCAAGATTTATGTGATAGGTCTATTTTTACCATAGCAACCACATTATAGAAATCCTTTCTGATATTATTAAACATAGATGAAAAGCAAGCAAGCCAGAAATATTAAAATACTTGGAATTCAACAGTGAAATTTTTTTCTAATTTGGAAAAGTTCTTTTTTTTATTACATTTGAGCCCAGTAAAGTCCTTCAGAAGGAATAATGCTTAAAAAGTCTCTACATGGTACCAGAAGTTCTTCTTGTTAGAAAAAAATAACGTATTGTCATTTAGAAGGAAACCTCTTTGTGCAGCTTCCTGAGCAGAGGAGGCCTTTGTAATGCACAAAATGCCTGAAGTCCGTTTTAAGGCCAAATTAAATGACTTTAGTTTCTTTAAAGTTTTGAAAAAGTATCTATGTCTCAAGTGCAACCATTTATTAATTATTGGATTTTGACTCAGGAATAATGTTCAATAAGGCTTGAAATAAATGGAAGAAAATACACATAAGGGAAAGCGTGATGGGTCCTATCTCACTGCAATGATCAGCACATACTGTTGGCAGGCACAGACAAAAACCAGTGACAGATGAGGCTCCTCCTTTCACTCTCCCTTGTGCTTTTTTAACTTGTGATGGTACTTTCTGAGCGTGAATGCACAGCCCCTTTAGGTCTTCATTCTCTCAGAGCAAATCTTTAGACCTCCCTGGGTTCTCACAGCATGCTGTTCATGGAGCTCAGACGACTCCAAACTTACCTCTTCTTGCAAGCCACAATGCAGAAACCAAGAGAGACTTGGAAAGAAGGACCTCACAGACACAGAGGGTTTAGAAACTCAAAGGTGGTTATCAACTGGTTTAACTAGGAGGAAATCGGCTTGCTGTTCCCATGTGTATGTTTGTATCTTCAGCATTTAGCAGAATATCCCTTCACAGGACAAGGTAGAGACACCTGAATGAAGACTGAGGCATTGTAAGACCCTGAGATCTATGTTACTTTTCCTAAAATGTTGTAGAAGATTTATAATTCCCTGTCAATTCCTATTAACCTAACTCCCCAAAAGCTCCAGAAATAAGTATTTCTTTCCATCCCATTTAATGCTGAGACTCCATTTATGATAATCTCATAAGAAGGTTCTAGGAACAATATTTTGGACTAAATGAAGTCAGTCAATTCAGCCCCTGTGACTGCAATTTCATGGCCCAAACTTAAAGGCTGAAAGCCACCTTTATGATTCTGTAGTCTCACTTATGAAATTTTATGACTTGCATCAAGTGGATCTTCTGCAGAGCTTATAACTTATTAAATTACCTATATTTTAGAAAGCTTCTCATGTAAAAACTTCAAAAGATACTGATTACATCATAGAACTGTATCAATTCTTCCAGTGGTTAATTAACTCCTCTGTAAAATAAAATAAAAAAAAAAAATACCAACAACTTTGTAGGTTCAATTTTATTAACGTTATCTTTTAGATACTAAACATCCATGCACCTCCCTGTGTTAGATTAAAATAATCTTCTACTGTCATGTTCAGGTCTCATGGTCTAAACTTAACCTCCTTAATGCCACAATAGGTAGCAAAACCAAGGTCTTTCCTCTGTTTATGATTCCACTGCCTATAGATATCTTAACGTTTGCTTTGTAACTCACCAGCTAATCACCCAGCTAGCTGTCTGCTATGATCCACTTTTCTAATTCAGTGTCTTAGGAAAACTGTACTCTACTTTTTTTTTAAATATTTTTTTTTGTTATTGTTTATAAGATTCCACAAGCCAACAGGTCAAGGTAATCAAGGTAAAAAGCATCTCTTTCTCCATTTTGTTTTTCTGAAAGAAAATACTAACAATGATAGCACAGAGCTCTTTCTAAACTATTGGGATATGCTTAGATTTTAAGCATAATTTTTACATTTTTTTCCTACCCAAAAGAAAACAGACCAGAAAGAGAGTACTACAGATTATTAGCAGAACTCTTCAGCAAATACAGTCTGTTCTTAGCTCTTGATGAATTGTAAAATTTGTCTGTCACTAGCATAAACTAAGCCCTGGAGCTTATGGGCCAGCAGATGAGAATATCAATCAACTTAAAAATAAATATACAAGTGGTCATGTAAAGCTGAGAAATACCTTGCCAGAAGACCTTTATCTTCTTTGACTGTCCAATTGCAGCTTGATAGATGCAAAGCTTAAAGTAGGAGACCTTCTCCTGATAAAAACAGATGGGAAAATATAGGACAGTAGGGTATGTTGTTGCTACATGAAACTCCATACACCTACATCACTTAGAGACTATATGCATTTCAGGAAAATCAGGTAGCAATAATGTTCCTGGAAGTCTTAAGCTGTAGATACTTAAACAGCTTACATCAGTTACTAATGCTGAAAAAGATAGTCCTGTGGTTCTTACCCCAGCCCAGCCCTTGCCCTGACATGAGCACTTTGGCCATGCAGCCAGCCAGATCTCAAAGCTAATGCAGCTGTGAACATACTTTGGTGAAACTATTTTCCTGTAGGATCTGCTAACTGACGTGGCTGCTCCCTGAGCTGCACAGGTCCAGGGTGTTGACATAAGGGTTGTGGAGAAAGGAAAGAGGATGCTGGACTCTTACATGGATAATCCAATAAAAACTGTCTTCCAGACAAGCTACTTGAGTTGCAAGGAAGAGGAGTCTTGCATGGTCCCTTAAGTTCCCTCTATTCTTTCAGATTGTTTACAAGGAAGAAAAGATTAAAGGTAAACTGAATGCTCACAGAGCAAGAAAATGCTGCCTTGGCCAGTAGTCCAAGAGGTACAGAGAAAATAAGCAAACTAGCTTTAAGGTTAATCCTATTTTCCTTGCTCTAAGTAGAGTTCTTGTTGAATATAAGACAAGTGACTTTCTGTGATGTATACAGGGCCTTTTTCAATTTCAGAAAGATTGAGTAGGAAGCTGCATTTTTGTACAGAGTTGAGAGAAGGTATATTCTGAGAGAAGATACTGAATATATATGAGCAACTGTTGTAGAAATGCCTGATAAATTGACTGGGGACTCTTTCACCACTTATGCTTTCTGTGGCCATCACCCTAAATAGATGCATTGTTTATTCCTGAATCAATTGCATTTCAGCTCCATTTCATTCTAATCAGATAGCCAATAACCCTTGGATAGTATTTAGCACTTGGCAGCCGGGAAACCACTAGCTCTTGATTTTTTTTCTTCTTAATTGCTATTTGGAAACTTACGTGCTTGGATTTCCTTAGTACAGCTCTGCTGACTTTCTTTTTTTTTTTTTTCCTTCTAATACAGAATGCAATTGCCACATCAATTGCAGTAGAGAGGGTTCGTACGTCTTATTTTCTAATCTTCCTAGAATTTGTGTGAATTGCAAAATCTGTTAGTCTGACATCTTTTAATGTTTACTGTAACAAGAACAGATCAGGACAAAGTACCACAGGGATATAGGTCCTGCAAGCTATCTTCCATGATGGCAGACAGCTATTTAAGATCAATGGCTATAAATTTATTTTGAATGCTGCTGTTAGGCACATGCATTGACAAATGGGAAAAGCTGAAACTAGGGATGTTGAAGGAAAGATCCAGTAAAACACACAGTGTATGGGAAAAGCTAAAATTATTTCTCTGCAGATTTCAGCTCTTATGGTCTTATTTTGGTTTTAACTCACAAAGAAGCCCTTCTTAAGAATTAGGGACAACTTCTACTACCTTTGCTCACATGAGCAATACTTACTCAAATGAATGACCACAATGATGCTTGAGAGTCAGCTTTCCTCATGCTGGCCCAGCAGCAGAAAAGACTTAAAGAGCTGTTCTCCCTGAGAAGATGGAAGCTGCATTCAAGCAGGGAAATCCCTGCAGAGCATAAAGTCAATTCCCCACTTTTGAGAAAAAGGTTAAAGCAAAAACACCACCAACAGCTTGCCTACATCCCAGATTTGCAAGGCCAATGGCTGCACATATACATGACCCTTCCTATACAATGAAAACATTTTGATTTGCAGTAGGAGACTAGGCTGGTCAGTACAACCAAGTGGATTTCAGCAGAGTTATACTTCACTAACACAAGGGAGAGAAGAATAAGTCCATGAGAACTGTTATTTTCCACAGAAAAGTTGAATCGTGTTCAATGACCTGCCCATTGGGGTAGGGCTGGAACTGGGCAGCCAAAGGCAAGTTGGAGCAGAAAATAGATCAATGTTGAGAGGAAGCTTCTTTTGTGGACCAGAAGTGGGGGTCTTTCTTAGACTCAGCCTGAGCCAGAAATTAGGGCTAGGGTTGAGCAGAAGACAGAACCTAGCAAAGCAATAACAGCCCTAAGGGGTGGACAGTTGTGCAGTTCTTTTGCTCAAGGTCTGCTCTCTCCATCCCAGGCAATCACCTCTGCCACTTTTACAACCAAGCCTAAGACAGCTGCTTTCATCTCACTTCAGCATAGGGTCACACGTACTGCAAAGCCTCTGAGAGGTATCTGTCTTTCCCCTCAGACCACACAGGTCTAAATGCCTAAATTTTATTGGCATGATGAGAGTGGATTTGGATTGACTTCTGTTCTAAGATTTTCAGCAGTTTCAAGAGTTGGGTCTTCACCATCATTTGAGAGAGAGCAAGAATTTCTTTTGCCTAGTTACCACCTGAAACTCCAAGCAGATGAAAAACTATCGTAGATCCCAGTCCAGCAGGTCAAGTGTTCTGATACAAAGCTCAATGCATCCAGACCCAGAATTCAGGGGTATCTGCTTGCAAGGTCTGCATTATTATCATAAGGACAAGGGTGTCAACTGTCATTTCACAGTCAAGGATGAATGCAGTTTTGCATTTTAACGGATTTTGGCATCTGTGTGCTGTGCCCTGCCCCAAAAGTGCAGCACTTACACTTGGAATTTAAAATCAATAGAGGCAGAACCCAGCTGTCAAATTAGTATCTTGCATCAGCTTGTGTTGGAACATAAAATTCAGCTAATTTCCTGTGACTACTCACTTAATAGTTTCAAAAGGCGCTTGTAAAAAAATAACAACGAAGCCATCTGATCAAAGAGTACCCCCAAACAGAGCTATATTGGAAGAGATCACTGAGGGAAGAAACAAGACCTAGGACTCCGCAAACAGCCCTGGGCTCATCTCCACATTGTAGCTGTTCCTGCAGGGTGTCATTTCCCCACACCTTGGCCATTCCCGTTCGCTGTTGTTCCCTGGCAGTGAGCTGACATTGGCTGGACACCAGCTTGCCCACCAAGCCACTCTGTAACTCCCCTCCTTAGCTGAACAGGGGAGACAAAATATAGCAAAAGGCTCATGGATCAAGATAAGGACAGGGAAGTCACTCACCAATTACCATCCCAGGCAAAACACACTCAACTTGGGGAAATTAATTTATTACCAATCAAATCAGAGTAGGATAATGAGAAATAAAATCAAATATTAAAAACACCCTTCTCCTACCCCTCCCTTCTTCTGGGCTTAACTTTACTCTCCATTTTTTCTACCTCCTCTGAGCAGCACAAGGAGACAAGGAATGGGGGTTGCAGTCAGTTCATCCCACATTTTTTCTTCCACCCCTTCCTCCGTAGAAGCAGGACTTCTCACACTCTTCCCCTGCTCCAGTGTAGGGTCCCTTCCATGGGAGGCAGTCCTCCATGAACTTCTTCAGTGCAAATCCTTCCCACAGGGTGTAGTCCTTCAGGAACAGACTCCTCCAACCTGGGCTACTTTCTCCATGGGACCACAGGTCCTCCAGAAGCATGTTTCAGTGCAGTCTTCTCATACAGTCACAGCCTCCTTCAGGCATCCACCTGCTCCATTGTAAGGTCCTCCATAGGCTACAGGTGGATATCTGTTCCACCATTAACCTTCATGGACTGCAGGGATATAACCTGCCTCATTGTGGTCTTCACCACAGGCTGCAGGGGATAACCTTCTCCAGCATCTTCTCCCTCTCCTTCTTCTCTGAGGCCCAGAGTCAGCTGTGGCGCATCAGTTGACCAGTAGAGTGAGGAAGGTACACAGAATTTTCTTATAGTCCAGATGAACTGAAAGGTTGTTGAAGGTTCTTAACACCTGCAATCCATTCACATGAAGCAGTCAAGTGGTTTGTTTGGTTTTTCCTAGAAGAAGAGCTGTTTATTCCACTGCAAAGCATCTCAGAGTGGAGCCAAGATTTGTCTGAGGCATAGAAACAGATGGGCAGAAGCTGCTCATCCTGTTATCCCTTGAGCTGTGCTTGCTCTGTCAGCATTTCTGGTGTCTTATCTCCAGGGCCATGTTGCTGTGGGCCCCTGAAAACACATGTCTCTATCCACTACTTCACAGCTAAAATATATCCACCAACATGTTATGTGGTGTTTTTAAACAGGAAAGCAGAATCATCTATACCTATTATATCCAGGTTTAAACCAGAGATAGACTAGCATCTCAGTGGTATAACTGGACTCTGATAAATTATCCCAAAGCCATGGTGTCGATTCATGTCTTTTGAGATGGGAGACTGGTCAGGTATGTTATAGCAACTTGCTCTTTCAATTAAGTCTGAGTACTTTTTGAACTTTCATATGTCAAAAATACCTAATCTTGCATTTTCTTCTTGATATTTTAAACTGGATGAAATTAGGAAAAAACTTGCTTCAAAACAAAGGAAACTTAAATTGAGTTTTAGGACTTCAGAAGCATTTCAATTTTGCCTAGAGAAGGAGCCAAATTGCTGTTTATTGTGTCTCAAGCTGTCTACATCTCCCTATGGCAATTAATCTTAAAAGACATGAATATTTCAAGTTAGCAGGAGACTTTGATAAATATGCAAAAGGCCAGACTGGCCTTGTCATTTGTCTAGCTATAAACAGAGCTACAGACATGAGGAACTTCCAGTCTCATGCCTCCCTATAGGGCACAGGTACAACCACCATGTGTCTATCTGGGGTCTCATCCAGCACCAAAGCTCTAACCTTCTAACTAGCCACAGAGGTGAACTCCCACAAGATGATAAGTTACCCCAGCTCCTAGTAAGGTTGTCACCAGGCAAGGAAATAAGATGTTTTTTCACATCCGTTCCCCTTTACCTTTTACTCTGCCAGACCACTTTCACTTGTACAGAGTGGGCTTAAATCACTGCCAACTTTGCTGCATGCCCTGTACAATTATTAGCTTCCACCATCAAANGATCAAGATAAGGACAGGGAAGTCACTCACCAATTACCATCCCAGGCAAAACACACTCAACTTGGGGAAATTAATTTATTACCAATCAAATCAGAGTAGGATAATGAGAAATAAAATCAAATATTAAAAACACCCTTCTCCTACCCCTCCCTTCTTCTGGGCTTAACTTTACTCTCCATTTTTTCTACCTCCTCTGAGCAGCACAAGGAGACAAGGAATGGGGGTTGCAGTCAGTTCATCCCACATTTTTTCTTCCACCCCTTCCTCCGTAGAAGCAGGACTTCTCACACTCTTCCCCTGCTCCAGTGTAGGGTCCCTTCCATGGGAGGCAGTCCTCCATGAACTTCTTCAGTGCAAATCCTTCCCACAGGGTGTAGTCCTTCAGGAACAGACTCCTCCAACCTGGGCTACTTTCTCCATGGGACCACAGGTCCTCCAGAAGCATGTTTCAGTGCAGTCTTCTCATACAGTCACAGCCTCCTTCAGGCATCCACCTGCTCCATTGTAAGGTCCTCCATAGGCTACAGGTGGATATCTGTTCCACCATTAACCTTCATGGACTGCAGGGATATAACCTGCCTCATTGTGGTCTTCACCACAGGCTGCAGGGGATAACCTTCTCCAGCATCTTCTCCCTCTCCTTCTTCTCTGAGGCCCAGAGTCAGCTGTGGCGCATCAGTTGACCAGTAGAGTGAGGAAGGTACACAGAATTTTCTTATAGTCCAGATGAACTGAAAGGTTGTTTAAGGTTCTTAACACCTGCAATCCATTCACATGAAGCAGTCAAGTGGTTTGTTTGGTTTTTCCTAGAAGAAGAGCTGTTTATTCCACTGCAAAGCATCTCAGAGTGGAGCCAAGATTTGTCTGAGGCATAGAAACAGATGGGCAGAAGCTGCTCATCCTGTTATCCCTTGAGCTGTGCTTGCTCTGTCAGCATTTCTGGTGTCTTATCTCCAGGGCCATGTTGCTGTGGGCCCCTGAAAACACATGTCTCTATCCACTACTTCACAGCTAAAATATATCCACCAACATGTTATGTGGTGTTTTTAAACAGGAAAGCAGAATCATCTATACCTATTATATCCAGGTTTAAACCAGAGATAGACTAGCATCTCAGTGGTATAACTGGACTCTGATAAATTATCCCAAAGCCATGGTGTCGATTCATGTCTTTTGAGATGGGAGACTGGTCAGGTATGTTATAGCAACTTGCTCTTTCAATTAAGTCTGAGTACTTTTTGAACTTTCATATGTCAAAAATACCTAATCTTGCATTTTCTTCTTGATATTTTAAACTGGATGAAATTAGGAAAAAACTTGCTTCAAAACAAAGGAAACTTAAATTGAGTTTTAGGACTTCAGAAGCATTTCAATTTTGCCTAGAGAAGGAGCCAAATTGCTGTTTATTGTGTCTCAAGCTGTCTACATCTCCCTATGGCAATTAATCTTAAAAGACATGAATATTTCAAGTTAGCAGGAGACTTTGATAAATATGCAAAAGGCCAGACTGGCCTTGTCATTTGTCTAGCTATAAACAGAGCTACAGACATGAGGAACTTCCAGTCTCATGCCTCCCTATAGGGCACAGGTACAACCACCATGTGTCTATCTGGGGTCTCATCCAGCACCAAAGCTCTAACCTTCTAACTAGCCACAGAGGTGAACTCCCACAAGATGATAAGTTACCCCAGCTCCTAGTAAGGTTGTCACCAGGCAAGGAAATAAGATGTTTTTTCACATCCGTTCCCCTTTACCTTTTACTCTGCCAGACCACTTTCACTTGTACAGAGTGGGCTTAAATCACTGCCAACTTTGCTGCATGCCCTGTACAATTATTAGCTTCCACCATCAAACAGCCTAACATGACCATGATTTCAGTACAATCCACATCAGATCAGCACACTGTACAAATCAAACTGCCCTAGCTTCACATGGACCAAGGGTACAGCATTCAATGCAAGTCCTAGAGCTGCTTCATATGAGCATCTCTTCCTACACCACACGCCTGTCCCCATAGAAGAATGAAAGAGGGCTTATGGTCTGAATTAAGCTCCCATCAAATTGTGCTGGATCAGCTCAAGAGAGTAAAACTGCTTTACGGTGCACAGGATGCACAATAGCTGCAAGAGGTCTGTTTTGCGATACCTGCTAAGCGGGAAACTGAATATGGCATTATTACAGATGTACTGCCTCTTTCTGTCTCAGATCACCTCATGTTTCTCTTTCTAGCTACATGGTTCTGGAAAAGACAATTTGTCTATTTCCATGGTTTCCACCAGGCAAGTCAAGCAACAGATAACTGAGAAGTTGCTACAGCATGAGTCAATCTGGCATAATACAGATAGCAAGTGTCTGAAAGATGTGGCACAGTATCTAAAATGCATGATAACATTATAAAATATAAAAAGATATTACAAAATTGTACAGTTGAGATGACAGATAAAATATAAGACTTGACATGCCATATATTTTCATCTTTCTGCTCTAGGAAAATTTTAATCTGAATGCATTACTTGTAAGAGATAGTTGAAGTACTCTGCTGTAGNACTCCTCCAACCTGGGCTACTTTCTCCATGGGACCACAGGTCCTCCAGAAGCATGTTTCAGTGCAGTCTTCTCATACAGTCACAGCCTCCTTCAGGCATCCACCTGCTCCATTGTAAGGTCCTCCATAGGCTACAGGTGGATATCTGTTCCACCATTAACCTTCATGGACTGCAGGGATATAACCTGCCTCATTGTGGTCTTCACCACAGGCTGCAGGGGATAACCTTCTCCAGCATCTTCTCCCTCTCCTTCTTCTCTGAGGCCCAGAGTCAGCTGTGGCGCATCAGTTGACCAGTAGAGTGAGGAAGGTACACAGAATTTTCTTATAGTCCAGATGAACTGAAAGGTTGTTGAAGGTTCTTAACACCTGCAATCCATTCACATGAAGCAGTCAAGTGGTTTGTTTGGTTTTTCCTAGAAGAAGAGCTGTTTATTCCACTGCAAAGCATCTCAGAGTGGAGCCAAGATTTGTCTGAGGCATAGAAACAGATGGGCAGAAGCTGCTCATCCTGTTATCCCTTGAGCTGTGCTTGCTCTGTCAGCATTTCTGGTGTCTTATCTCCAGGGCCATGTTGCTGTGGGCCCCTGAAAACACATGTCTCTATCCACTACTTCACAGCTAAAATATATCCACCAACATGTTATGTGGTGTTTTTAAACAGGAAAGCAGAATCATCTATACCTATTATATCCAG
Organism: Brachypteracias leptosomus; assembly: GCA_013401335.1. Lineage (NCBI taxonomy): Eukaryota > Metazoa > Chordata > Aves > Coraciiformes > Brachypteraciidae > Brachypteracias > Brachypteracias leptosomus. Next base: position 25,155 of record VYZX01014742.1, read on the forward strand.
GTTTAAACCAGAGATAGACTAGCATCTCAGTGGTATAACTGGACTCTGATAAATTATCCCAAAGCCATGGTGTCGATTCATGTCTTTTGAGATGGGAGACTGGTCAGGTATGTTATAGCAACTTGCTCTTTCAATTAAGTCTGAGTACTTTTTGAACTTTCATATGTCAAAAATACCTAATCTTGCATTTTCTTCTTGATATTTTAAACTGGATGAAATTAGGAAAAAACTTGCTTCAAAACAAAGGAAACTTAAATTGAGTTTTAGGACTTCAGAAGCATTTCAATTTTGCCTAGAGAAGGAGCCAAATTGCTGTTTATTGTGTCTCAAGCTGTCTACATCTCCCTATGGCAATTAATCTTAAAAGACATGAATATTTCAAGTTAGCAGGAGACTTTGATAAATATGCAAAAGGCCAGACTGGCCTTGTCATTTGTCTAGCTATAAACAGAGCTACAGACATGAGGAACTTCCAGTCTCATGCCTCCCTATAGGGCACAGGTACAACCACCATGTGTCTATCTGGGGTCTCATCCAGCACCAAAGCTCTAACCTTCTAACTAGCCACAGAGGTGAACTCCCACAAGATGATAAGTTACCCCAGCTCCTAGTAAGGTTGTCACCAGGCAAGGAAATAAGATGTTTTTTCACATCCGTTCCCCTTTACCTTTTACTCTGCCAGACCACTTTCACTTGTACAGAGTGGGCTTAAATCACTGCCAACTTTGCTGCATGCCCTGTACAATTATTAGCTTCCACCATCAAACAGCCTAACATGACCATGATTTCAGTACAATCCACATCAGATCAGCACACTGTACAAATCAAACTGCCCTAGCTTCACATGGACCAAGGGTACAGCATTCAATGCAAGTCCTAGAGCTGCTTCATATGAGCATCTCTTCCTACACCACACGCCTGTCCCCATAGAAGAATGAAAGAGGGCTTATGGTCTGAATTAAGCTCCCATCAAATTGTGCTGGATCAGCTCAAGAGAGTAAAACTGCTTTACGGTGCACAGGATGCACAATAGCTGCAAGAGGTCTGTTTTGCGATACCTGCTAAGCGGGAAACTGAATATGGCATTATTACAGATGTACTGCCTCTTTCTGTCTCAGATCACCTCATGTTTCTCTTTCTAGCTACATGGTTCTGGAAAAGACAATTTGTCTATTTCCATGGTTTCCACCAGGCAAGTCAAGCAACAGATAACTGAGAAGTTGCTACAGCATGAGTCAATCTGGCATAATACAGATAGCAAGTGTCTGAAAGATGTGGCACAGTATCTAAAATGCATGATAACATTATAAAATATAAAAAGATATTACAAAATTGTACAGTTGAGATGACAGATAAAATATAAGACTTGACATGCCATATATTTTCATCTTTCTGCTCTAGGAAAATTTTAATCTGAATGCATTACTTGTAAGAGATAGTTGAAGTACTCTGCTGTAGAGTCATACAGTCTAGGGGTAGGAGAAGGGAAGGGACAAAAATAAAAAAAAATTTAAAAAAAAAATTAAATTTTGGCAAACTGAGTTAGTTGTTTTTTTCACTCTGATTAACAAGATCTATGATCTGGCCCATGCATCTTTCTAACTGCTTATCAGATTCTTTGCACACTGTTGGTACTATGTTGGAGTGCAGTTATTAAGCCCACAGGTAAGTGCAGACTACTGTTTTTGCAGGCACATGAGCACACAAAGCTCTGAGAAGCCCGGGACCTGGGGTACAAAGGACTAGAAGCACAAGAAGCTGGTTAGAATATAAACCAAATTTTATTCTTGGTTTTTCAGGTTATTCTATCTAATAAATTAGGCAAACAAATCATTGCTGTATTTAGATCCTAAGCTTGAAAGTGCTTGGGAAGCAACATCAAGAATACATTTCAAGAAATGTGAAAAGGACTGGAAATCCAAAACCTTGCATTTGTCAAAAGAAAAGACACATCAGTGCATTCTCCAATAAAGAAACCTTGTCATACTTCAAAGGTCCTTTAAGAGACTGAGTCTTCAACCACATACTCGTAAGAGGGACCTTGGTCTGTGTTGGAAACTCAGGCTTTGAAGAGGAGTTTGCATACAGTTAAAAGATTAGGAACATAAAGTAAGAGACAGCAATGTATCATTCTTCTTAAACATTTTTAGTTTCTGCCTCCACTTCCATTCCACACTGAAGTGACAAGTCTCTGAAAAGAGTGGCAGGATCCTGTGACACATTTAAGTCGCCTAAAGTCTCACAGGGGCATTGGACATGACAGCATAGTACCTCTGGGAAGCTGGAGCCATCACTTCAGACAGTTTCTGTTCTCTCAAAACTTGATTGCAAAAATAAAATCATATGTGATAACATTTCCAATAGTCTTTCCAAAAGAAATACATGCAGCACATCTGTGAATTCATATAGGGTCATAGTGATTCCCTAAGACCCAGTTCATCTTGAAGGAGAGCATACAGTTCCCCCATACCAGGAACAACAACAGTATAAAACAATATTTCAAGGGAACTACTTACTTTCTCTGTTTACTAGTGGTTATATTGGTACCTTCTCATTATACTGGCTTAGCTCTTTTGGTAGATGTTTTTAGGAGTCATACACTCTTCAACAAACACCTATTCTGGGCAGAGCACTGGTGTTTGCCTTTCCTAAATACCAACTATGCCCACGGGGACAAAAATAGAACTATTATAACCTTTCTTTGGGGCCAAGAGCATGATATTCATTGTAGTGCCCAATAGGATGCTGTAAGGGTACACCACCACTCCAAAAAAGCTTGGGTGATGAATACCAGGTGGACACAGAACTTACTCAGCTGGGACCCATCCCAGCCAATGTGCAGTACCTGAGTAAGGATGATAGTCCTATGGGATCACTCCCACCATCTGCAACCAGTAGAGAGAGACAGTTTTCATGGCATGATCTACACCTTATTTGTGTCAAATTTTCCCTGGAGATCCTTCTATTTTATTTTGACTCTTGAAAAAGTTTATGGCAAGAAGACTCCCAAAGGTTGTGCCTCATGTAAGCCCTTAAATTTAGGTAGATTAATCTTTGCTAAACTCTTCTGTCTCAGAGGGGGCATCTGTCTTTGTTGAAATGTCTTTGCCTAATGGCTTAAGTGTTACCATGCAAATAAAGTATTACTTATTAACACTCATTAAGTACCTGCCTTTCTTTTTTCTATCATAGGTGAATGGGCAGAACAGAGTTTCTTCACACAATTTTCAAATACTCAAGAGCAGAGGAGATTGATTGGATTCAAAACTGAAGTTCTATCTGGGAAGAACTAGTACAGGAGGAACCAGAGGTTGCAGGGGAACCTCGTCTCATCCATTTGCCTCGTGCAGTCAGCCTGCACCTAAGGGGGTCTCCACCAAATTGACCATAGACTCACACAATTCTCACCACTTTAGCCACCAGAACTGACTCCTAGAACAGCTTCAGTTGCTGGGAGCTTTCCTTTGTTATCTCCTTTCCTTCATGTTGCAATAGCATAGGTGTGAGTGGGTTTCCTAAGGTGCAAACACACAACTTTGCTTCTCTGCCATTTTCTTCTCTATTTTTATGAAGGAGATATTTGTACCTGAATAATCTATGTGTTGTGAATGAATTCAGCATTTAGAAGAGTTTTTTGGCTCCTTCTGAGGGGAGTGCAATTGTTTGCATACCAAATGAGGAACTGTTGGCAAGGCTGTGAGATAAAACAATCAGCAGAGCCTAAAAATGCAGTCAAGGAATGGCAATAGATGCAGCATAAGTGACCCACAGCAGTCAAGGTTAGAAGCTGTAAAGACAAAGAAGGTGATGGGTGGTTAGAAAAGGGAGAAAGAATACTGTCTGTTCTAAGTACTTCCCAGTCTTGCCAGAGGAGAAGATTATATCCTAATGAGGAGGTCAGGGAAGACTTTTGAGTGTGGCCATTCAAGGAAATTTTTTCATTTATATGTTTGATTGCCCTCATAGTTACAAGGTGAATCTTTTGCATACTTGCTTTCCAAGCACAAACGAGTCATCCCTATACTCATGCTACATAAACCAAACAGTTCTAAAAGAGGTCCTAAATATCAAGTTAGTTTTCCAGTTAAACATTATATATGAAAATGTAGATGCTAAATACAGATGGTCATGCCAAAATGCAGGGCTCCTGTGTGAAAATGATATTGCCTTTCTTTTCTTTAAAAATGTCCTTTTTTTTTTCTTTTTATAACAACCTCCAGGTAAGCAGAAGGCTGAAGGAGGCCAAAGAATGCAGCATGCCCTCTTGTGAGATGAGTGGGCAAGGAGGTCTCAAACACAAGCACTTCAAGCTCTCAGCAGAGATCAGCTGCTTTCTATCTTCTGCCAGGGGGAACAGCACAGGCTCATAAGACAGCAGAGAGCATGGAGCTCACTCTGACATCCCCATGTGCCCTCTCACTACCAATGGAGCACTGAAACCCAGCCAGTTCCCAGGCCAGGTTCTGTTTTGGGAGTGGAACTGGAAGAATCAGGTAACATTGACCTCTGCCTGGGCCAGCAGCTCAGAGCTGAGCATCAGCCCTTTCAACTCAACGTGCAATGCCATCTGCAGTGGGTTTCAGCATGGGCTAATTAATAACATCATGGAGCCCATGTTTTCCTTCAAGCTCTGTCAAACCCACAAGCACAACCTTATCCTACTGTCAGGTTCTTCTTGTATCTAAGGCTTAAAAAATATTTTTAATTTTGTTTCCACAGACTTTTCTTATAGAAGGCAGAAACAATTCCGCAGCACTTTGAGGCACATTCTGTTATTACAGGTAGGACATACACACAAATGGACAGCCCTTACCTATTAACTCTCTGCTTGCCATGGCTTCTCTCATCCTAGCTTTAGCCTTCCCCAGCTCCACAGGAAATTCCAGCACTTGCCCTTTGCATGCAACACCCAATTCCAAACTACTTCCCTTTTTGTCTCCACTCCTTACACCTCACATCCCCTTCTTTCATCCATGAGTATCCTCACGCATACACAGTTCCCTTCCTCCCTACAGAACCCTTTAGTCTCAGGTATCCTTCATACATTCTTCTTTCCTTAAAAAAACCCTGTTGTAATATGCTCCTACTTTCTTCTGCTAGTGTGCCTTTGTTCTCTCTTCCACCCCCACTGCATTCTTCAGTCTCTGTTTTGCCTTTATCTTGACTTCCTTCAGCCTAGATAATTGTGCATGTTTCCCTTTTATTTTTCCTCTTTGCTCTTAACATGAGTTTCTGGGGGCATGATGGAGAAGAAGCTGAGATGATCAGGAGGAAAACTGTGGGGAAAACAAGTCTTCCCAAGAGCACATGATTTGCTGCTCCTTGCAGGTAGGCAGCTCTCTATGGGGAGTACTGCAAGGTAGAGGTGTCCTGGCTAGCAGGGTGTCCAGCCACCTGCAAGGCAGAGGTGCTCTGCCTGGCAGCTCTGCTGCCTCCTTATAGACACTGAAACACATCGCTCTCCTGCGCCTTCACAGCCAGCCTCGACTGTGCTGTCTGGAAAAGACTCACAGAGGGTATAACACAGGCAGCCCTTTGCATTTTCTTCCTCAACTTTCACAGCTACCAATAATGACCCAAAAATACAAACAATGAGCAGTTAAGCCAGAGGTTTCCCAAAGAAGAACTGAATACCTTTCTCTACATGTCTTTCATTATAGCTGTTCAGCACAGCAATTGTTAGTATGGGTCAGGACAAACATGTTTGCTAAGCAGAGCAGGAGTAAAACATAGAAATATCCTTAAAGCATACACAGCAGGCAGTTGGCTGGCAGTAGGGATATGAAGGAAATGGGTATTTACAGACAATGCAAAAGTTATTGTGACGGCTGCAGATTGCAAGCCTTCTGTGGTAAACTCAGAGCCCAGCCGAGAGCTTAAGAAAAAGAAAGAAAAGGAAAGCCTTAGGAGAACTCTGCCAGGCCCAAAATAATCCTCTACTGGAAGGTGCTGCAGAATATTTATGGTGCATCTGTAATGGATTTAGCACAAAGACCTCATGGACATCTGCATGCAGATACAGATAATTTCTACTTGTGCCCTGTGTCAGTCAAAGAACAACACTGGCAAAGTAGCAGCTTTTACTTTCCCTGACTCATTTCTCTTTCCTAATGACAGGGTTGAACCTCCCCAGGGCAAGGACTTTCCCATACTGCATGTAAGCATGGCACCGAGCAGAGAACTTCTAATGGAGACATCCCCAGCTGGATCACAGCTGGCCCTGTAGACACAAGGTCCTACAACAGTCATGCAGCGCTCTCTTAGCTCAGAAATAAATAAGTAATTTTTGGTGTCATAAGTTCAGGCTTCCATTTCTGTGGACGATTTGCAGTACTCAAGGGTACATTGGCTTAGCTTGTCACAGTGAGAGCTGACAGTGGATATTGCACAACTTTGGGGATATGAGGAATGGAGGCTTGGGGGAATGATACCTTTTCCTTTATTTCAACTGCTAATTTTACAAATGTTGTAGGACTTTTGACCTTCAACAGCTTTGCCAGCAAGAGCTCCCAAGGCTGTACACAAATCACAGTCCAAACAGCACATAGGAGTCCTCTGCCCCTCCAATACCTCTGTTAGATACACTGGATTAGCAGTTGCAATGGTTTGGCTTTAATAGTAAAATCACATTCAGAGCAGATGCACTGAGTTTTAATACGTCTCTGAAAAGAGACCCACTTCACCACAGCAGTTCCAAGTCCTTGTAAGTGCTTGGAAAACTCACCAGTGACAATCTTTTGTCCACCTGATGGCTTTATTTAGGCACCACCACAATTGCTTTCATATCAGCATCTTCAGCTTAGGGAGACTACTCATGGATCTTTACAAATGCTCAAGCTTGGAAACAGCCAGACTGCTCAGCCATACATAGCCTGCTACAATCTGAAAATGAAGCAGAAACCTGTTGCCCTCAGGAGTGACAATCAGCAACCATGCATTAAATCAGATGCATCTCCAAAGTGCTTACAGGAGAGCATTTAATTAGTCAGCAGTATATTCCTTACAATAATTAATATCTACAATATCAGTTTAGCCCTGGGAATTAAAAGGCTGCAAAAATTCATTCAGATGATAAGTATGTCCAATCATGATTGCTCCCATCCATTTCTTGTTTTGATGTGTATCATTTATGGTCCTCACTGCTCAGACAAGGAGCCCTGAAGTGCTCTCAGGCTCCAATGAAATGCTAACAAGCACACGGATGCAGTACAGCAGGAATCCGGCACTCACTGCAGACCATCAAGCTGGCTCTAACGAGCAGAAAAGTGCATGCAGACCAGCATCTTCTCTTCCCTGACACATTCATGCTCAGTGCCCCAGGCAGTCTGTACCTCCATAAGAGGGGAAGAAATCACCACAGTGTCTGGAAACCTTCAAAGCAGCAGTAGTTGTTTACTGGGAGCATTCTACCTCATTGTGTTCATTAAGGGGCAGGTGCAATACAGTGCAGATGACAAAACTCAGATCCAACCCCAGTGCCTAAACCTTTGTTTCCAGAAACTCCTATCCTCTGATCTTGACTCCCTGTGCCCCCAAGCACTGTTTGCAGGTCTCTAGGAAGTCAGTGAGAGAATGGCCTTTCTATTTCTCTTAACTTCCATGATCCCTCCTCTCGTTGCAAATCCCAGGTGACAACCTCCCTTTTGTTCTTTACTAAAATCTTTCATTGCTCTCTCCCTTCCAATACCATTTATTCCTTTTTATTCCTTTAGTTCTGCCAGTGCTCTGGGAGGAGGGTATGGGCAGGAAAGAGGAATGTTCTATAAGATGAAACTGTGTTAGGTCATATTGTCATAGCAAACAGTTCTCTGCACACAAGTGTCATGATCCATATGTTAATTGGAGAAAGAGTGGGAGAAGATCCAGGAGTGGTTTTTGTCTCTGGTTTTATTTTTGTTTTCTGAGCAAGATACATGGTTCTGTAACTAAGGTGTCAGTGTCAGCTGCAGGAGGTATGAATGCCATTCCTTGCTTTCTTAGGATTCTTCAGGAGATGTTTTAGTTGTTTGTGAGCCTTGGATAAGAAATAGCAAAGCAAATATGACAGCCTTCCTATTTTTACAGTGTAAGTCCATTAGTTTCATTCTAATCAGGGAGATCTGAGTTGGAACTGTCATCCAAAATAAGTACATACCTCATCTGCTGCAGACAAAGACTACTTATGGGACTTTAGGTTCCATACAGGTGTTACTACCAATTACTTCAAAGTAAAGATTTTTAACCAAATCCCGTGATTAAGGATTTCAGAGGTGAGATGAAGGTGCAAGGAATGGCAGTACATGGGGAGAAATTAAATCATAAAATGAAGGCTCTTATTCTGAGTTCCAGTTTCTAAGATAATTTCTCAGTAAATCTGGCTGAATAATTGCTACTAAATAATTTGTCTGATGGCCTTCTCTCTGTGCTTTGTAGAGACAGCCACTAGCAGATTGTGATTACTTCAGAATGGTTTGTTATTCAAAATTATTTGATGACATTTTTGCAAGACTGCTTTTATCAGCAACTCCCTGTTCATGAGAGAGTCATGCAGTTACATCATGATTAGTGGTTGTATTTCTATTCCCCAGTTGCAGAAATGCAAGCCTTAGTTATCCAATACAAATACTTCACTCTCCCCAGGTGCAGGAGCACAGAAGCTTCAAACCTGTTTTCTGTGAGTAATATACAATTAAAATTTGGTTGACAATAATCCTGAAAGGGCTGTGCATGCAACCTGTATCAATTCATTCAGGAAGTTCAACAGAGAATTGTTGGTGGTGGCACTCAAGTGCCTGCTATTCACACCCTTCTCTATACAGACAGATGTCAGCCCTCTGTATAGAGTCCTCAGTTACAATAGTAGAAAAATATTGCTTTGTTCAGACTCCAGTACTGTCATAAATTATCATCATTATTATTAAGGACAATCCTTTTTTATAGGAGGAAGTGGAGGCACCAAGAGCTTAGGTGATCAAGAGTGCACAAAGTCTATGACAGAACCAATAATGCATCAGAGTTCTCTGAATGGGCAAAGAACTCTGCTGAAAGCAGCTCCCTGGTCTTCGTTGCTCTCCCTTTTGGGGATGTTCAGCTCTGTAGGCCATTTCTACCTCTTACCGTGTCTCTGCTGACATCTTCAGTAACAGCCCAGTGTTCAGAAGGAAGGAACATAAATTGAGAGACATTTCAGGCTTTCTGATATGATGAACGAGTCATGGCAGGGATAAGGGCAAAGGGGATCAGCTGTGTGTGTTATGTGGTTGAGGATAATCCCAGCAGGGAAGTGTTGTGTTCTTGAACTTCAGAAGGGCTATTATAGATAGTCAGAGGTAAGAAAAAGAAATTAAAGTCTTGACAGCAGCTCTTTTAATAGCACTGTTGATACCTTCCAACTCTGCTAGAGTTCACTAATCTTGGAGAGTTCTAACAACCCAGTCTGGAATTAAAAAATGTTCTCCCATAAACAGACTTTGGATATATAATTTGGCTTTGGCTTTCTTTTCAAGGCAGCTCTATTTTCACACATTAAAATTATGCAGCTCTGAAGTCATTAATAATTTCAGTTGTAAGAGCTCTTTTCTATGAACATTGTAATATTACATGATTTTATCAATCACTACGTTTTTGTCATTTGGACTATACTTCTTCCTTTCTGTCTTCTTGTTTTCATTTTCAGTTCCCAACTTCTATGCTACACCATGTACATCTGTCAGGATACAGAAAAAGGAGAGCCACAACATAGGCTATCCTTTGTGTGAAGATTTGCGTTGTCCTCCAGGTGATTTTCTCTTGAGCTTTTGTGTTTTCATTGTCAGCCTGAATGGAAAGCGTAACACTGAAGCAGCCTCCATCATGCCTTTAGGAGATACTTCTCTCCCCAAATTTCAGCTATCTGAACATTATACATCTCATCTAATCTCAAAGTTTTCTCTATCATCAACCAGAAGACTGGTGCCTCCAAACAAGCATCCATCTTCATAAAATGTCTAACAGAGAGAGGAGCACTTGTGGTTGGTTAATTTCTCCCTCTCTGGGAGCCTAATGATTACCTTAATCAAGTTACCTCAGATTCAGAGGGTGGAAGATAAGTGAGATGAATCCCACTTGAACTAGAAATTTGCTCCCAGCAGTGTTTGTTCTGAAACACTCTATTCCCCTCTCCTGCTCAGTCTCACTCACCAAGTAATGAGATTCAGGAATTTTTTACCCCTTTAGGCTTGCCAAGTCCAAACAGCCACAGAAGAGGAAAACAGGTTTCGGTGTGCTAAAATTGTCAACTGAAGCTCAATGAAACTCCACTCCCAGAACCCATTATAAACAATGATATTGGAGCCAGAAAGAGCTTGCCAGTCAGGGTGAGATTTCAGTGTATTTATTGAATACTTCAGTGCTACTTATAAACAAAGTGCATTTGACAGAATAGTCATCAAAGGACAATAAACATGGACTCCAATAAATATTGACTCCAACAACATTTTGTTTATTGAATGGATTTTATAAGAATTCTAGCTTACTTCAGTGTCCTAACTGAAATTACTCCTCTATAGGGACAGAATGAAGGAGGGAAATACCATGGCATGAACTGAGAGCCATGAACTGGGACCACAGAAGTCAGCCCTTTGCTGTACTCCCCAATTCAAACACCAGTTTGGACAGGTGTAAGTTGCCTTTTAGCCATACTTGCCTTGTTTCCCTGAGCTGTTCTGAGCTCAGCAGATTACAGCTAAGCATCCAGGTAGACAAGCACATGATGAAATATGAATTCTTGCCTACTGCTGATCATAGATAATTCTGGATCACATCTTCAAGTTTAGAGACATTAAAAGGAACATGATACAGTGACAGAAACATATACAGCTTTGTTTCCCAGATAGCTTGTCTTTTGGCAAGTTATGTTCTGCTTCTTGTATTCCCTCTAATGTAGAAAATTAAACTCCATGAGGGCCTCTGATGGGCACAAGGGATGACTTCTTAGCTTTGCACTTCACTGAGCATGAGCAATACAGGCAAAATTGCAGCCCTAACTCTATGTTGTATACTTGTTCTATTGAAATCAAAGGAGTATGTGAAAATCCAGCCTTTTGTTGAGCTTGCACTTTCAAATCCAGATACTTGTTAACTACTAATCTAGCCAGTCACTCATCTGCAAACAGAACTCTTAGCTGGCTAGAGCTTTGAAGTCCCTCTGATCAATATAAAAACACACCAAGCCAGTAAATGAGAAAAGAAAATGCCTCTAAAATTTGTTATCTTCTGAATTTGGACCATTTGCTAGTGTGAGGTCAAGTTTGATCTTGGCTCCATATGGTAGGATTATGTCACAGTATGAGGAATTTCTATAGGTCAATGTTAAAATCATCAGACCTTCAAGATGTGTGAGATGCCAGAAATTATACCACCATCACTTCTCTGTTCTCTTCCTGCAGAGATCTCTGTTATGATGCAACTTTGTTGACTTAAGCTGAAGAAATTCATACACCATACTATGAGATATGAAGCCCTTAACATTAGTGCCAGGTTTGTACCCAAGTTTTCCTAAGAAGGATCACTCTTTGACCTTAGGAAAATACATTTAAAGCAAACTGGTTCAGGCTGTGAGTTTTTATTCCTTCCTCAGTTTGTTCTCCAAATATCAGCCATTAGAGTAACAACTGAAAGAATAAGAAGTTGATAGCACTACAGCAAATTGAGGGCAAAGAGGCTATGATCTCTATTTGTCAGGTTGGAAGTAAAGACTTAGTTATTCCCTGCAAACACAGGAAGTAAAGTGCGATTAAGATTTTCCTAGCCAGAATATGGAGACAGGCTGACACTACAGAAAAACAACAACAACCAACCAAAACAAAACCAAACCAAAAAACAAAACAAAATAAGCAAAAAAACCCCTCAAACAACAACAACCAAAATCCACAAAAAAAAGGAAATTAGACAAAACAAAACAGAATTAGAAAGAAATTTTCTTATGCTCTTCCCATGGTAAAAATGCTCACCAGAGAATATTTTCAAAATCTTCTAAACCACCGTGAAGCCTAAATCCATATTTCACAAGAGTCCGAGCTCTGGGAAGCCTATATTTTATGACTTTCTGTACTAACTAGTTTAGACATCACCTATGGTGAATACAGTAACTCTGACAGTTTAGAACCTATAGACTGGTTAAATTAGACAGGCTCAGGAATCAGTTCTCCATCACTGAAGCTGACACGAGTTCATCATGAGCCGCAATATTCAGAGTTAATAAAGACCTAGCAATCATCTCAGGCAAAGCTCTGTGCTGCTCTGCTTATGCTGGGGAAAATGACCAACTGCTAGCTCAGGTACGTGTTTCCAACACCTCTTTTGAGCAGGACATCAGCTTGCAAATCTCTCAGATAGGGTGGGAGGGATTCCTGAAACACAGCCATCTGAGGAGCTGTCTGTGCAATGCAGCATATGGCGGATCAGGCCCTGAAATCAGTCTGGTCACACTAGTGAACTGCTGCCAGTTGGCTCATAAACCTGGCTTCCCATCACCTTAGCAATTCAGCAGCCACATCCCACCAAATAAGGAATCCTTTTGTCCTTCTGTAGTAGAGACGTGATCTTCTGCATCTTTAGGAGGCTTTGTCCATTTGCGTTACACCACCACTATGGTCATTGAATGTGCCCTTGATACTCCTTGGCAAAGAGCAGGCATGATGAGTTCCTATAAAAGGTCACATCTCCACTGACTTCATCTAAGCTGTAACTTTTCAATAGGTCTCAAAGCAGTGAGCCTTCCTGTGCTAGTCCAAACACTGGAGCAGAACAGAGCTGTGACATTGTCCCACAGAGACACAATTCCAGTTGCATTTCCTGAGCTTTTAAATGATGTGCACATATTTCCTGGAAGCTGTCGTAGGGGAAAGATGCAGCTTTCAAAAGGTTCCTTATTGCCTATGCTTTCTTATGTTGGTAAAGATTTTTCAACTTTAGTCCTGCTGTATGTTACCCAGTTTCTAAGGAGAGAATAGACTTTGTTATCCATTATGTGTAGGGTTATGCTTTGAAGAGAGCCAGGCCTGGGGTGATGCGGAGGCTAGCTGCAGATCAAATCAGACGGAATGTACTGATGTGCTAACGGCGCCACAGTTAAGATAAACACTTTGGAGGGGAGTGTGTGAAAGCAGGATGTGTTTGTAGGGTTGGTAAGATATGCTCTGTAGCCAGCGGTAGCGCTTTCAAGGACTCATATTTGAAGCCTGCAACCAATCATGTACTGACTGCCGCGCGAAGGGAAGCATATTACTGTATAAATATCAGGGTGATCCGTGAATAAAGGGTCGACTTGTGCACATCATATTGGTGTTTGCGTCGTCCACGCCTCACAACCCCACAATTATGTGATAGCATTGACAAATTTCTTAGTGATGGTGGCTTAGCATGTTCAGGAAACTCCTTTCCTTTTTTTAAAATCAATGTATTTTTCAGTTTACCTCCATGAAGTGCTTTCACTAACTAAATTCACTGCTCTCCCTTACATCTTCAGCCATTCAGTACCTTTAGAATATGAACACATTCTGTCCTTCACTCCAAGTATGTTGGCAATAAGTGGAAAGATTCATGTTTATCTGGTTTTTAGCCCATTTCAAAAAATCCTAAAACTTATGTATACCAGCCTATTGATCAGGCCATGATTTTCTCTTACCAGCCAAGTCCTCTAAGACCCATCTCTGTTTCCCACTTTCCCTCTCTTCTTTCTTCCACAGCTCAGCTTTCCCTCCTGAAAAGTCGTATCTGCTTCTTAAGCTAAGTTTTCTGTAACTATTTGAGTTCAGCTAGTTGTCTCCTGAAATTGTTGCGAAACAAGGAAGTAAAAGGAGGAAGGTGTCTTGGCAGAAAACTTCACATATCTGAGTTGTGTGGATTAGGAAGAAACTCATGCCTCGCATTCAACATCTGCAAAGGGTGAAATGAATCATGGAATCACGGAATGTTAGGGATTGGAAGGAACCTCGAAAGATCATCTAGTCCAATCCCCCCGCCAGAGCAGGATCACCTAGACCAAGTTGCACAGGAACACATCCAGGTGGTCTTTAAACGTCTCCAGAGAAGGAGACTCCACAACCTCCCTGGGCAGCCTGTTCTAGTGCTCTATCACCCTCACCGTGAAGAAGTTTCTTCTCATATATAGGTGGAACCTCCTGTGTCCCAGCTTACACCCATTGCCCCTTGTCCTATCACTAGACACCACCAAAAAAAGCCTGGCTCCATCCTCCTGACACTTTCCCTTAATGTATTTATAAACATTAATAAGGTCACCCCTCAGTCTCCTTTTTTCCAAGCTAAAGAGACACAGTTCCCTCAGCCTTTCCTCATAAGGGAGATGTTCCACTCCCTTAATCATCTTAGTGGCTCTTTGCTGGACTCTCTCAAGAAGTTCCCTGTCCTTCTTGAACTGAGGAGCCCAGAACTGGACACAGTATTCCAGATGTAGTCTCACCAGGGCAGAGTAGAGGGGC
>VYZX01014748.1:1049-23242 GCA_013401335.1 Brachypteracias leptosomus
ATTACCTTGTTCTCTCACATAGTACATTATTTTACAGCAAACACAAACAAGTGCACTAGCACAGCTAAACTCTCTTAAAACCAATTAAAAATAAATAGCACCTGAACAAACTCACTGTCAATTAGCAAGTATTTGGTTACTTTGATAATCACATCACAGAAGGGAAATCCACAGAAATCCAACCACTCCAAAAATCAGCAGTATCCCAAAGGCCAGGCAGACATAGAGCAGTTCTACAGCACAGGAAGGTTAATTTTCTCCCACTCTCAACACCCACTCCCCTCCCTCAAGAAAGGGAGATAGAACGAGGCCATTTTTCGCTCTAACATGTTAAAGCTTTCAAATAGCTCCCAGGCATTTTAGAAGCAGTTGTACAGTGTTTGCTTGCCACTTTCAATTAAACATGGTACAACAATCTGATGTCACTAGGATCTACTAATAGGAAGAGTTTATTTAAGAGAATGTTCAAACTCTAAACAAAGAACTATTCACAGAGGTCTGCATTTTCTGGATAAATATACTGAGGCAGTTTATAGAGACGAGAACAGGAAGAACAACATAAACCACTACCTCCCCTCTCTTTAAACTCCCCCAACATTTGGTGAATACAGATAATTTACTGCATATGGCCAAAATGACTTACTTATGGGATTCTACAAAATCACTGCTAGCTTTGTACACCTCCTTAGAGATATCTGCAGAAGCAAAACTATTAGAAGTATTTGAGCCTATCATAGATTCAGACCCCATTGCATTTATCCAAGTTCCTTTCTCCATATTCTTTAGTTAAATGGAAGCTTTTCTGGTTGGCTACTCTTCCATTTTAACACTGTGTTTTCAACTGCTTCAATACACAAAGCCTGACAAAGTTGAACAAAAATTGAAAAGAGCACCTTTTCCCTGGGCCTCTCAAAAGGAGGCAGAGTGAGTGGCTTCAAGGTGGCAATAGAGTTCAGAGCAAAAGTGGGTAAGAGAAGGAAAGAAAGAAAGACATTCAAGGGCTGACTGAGAAACTAGAATGGAAGGAAAGAGATAGTAGAAAGGGAAAGGAAAGGCTTGGTAGCTAGAAAGAAGCAGTCAAGGGAAAGGGTTCTCAGAAGTCCACGTTTTTAAACCAGGGGTGCAATTAACTCTATCCATGAGAGACTTGAATTTCAGTTCCATACAAACACTTTTAAAAATACTTTGAGGTACTCACTAGACCCAAATATGGATACTTAACAGAGTTGTTACTTTAATTGGGTATTTACCAAGCCTATCCATAAAGTTTGGCCCCAGCATCACATATCTTAATCTACTGGACTCTGCTGCTTTGTCTCACAAAGTGTTTCAGGATTAACTGAACTGCAACACTATGAATACCAAACAGCAAAGCACATCTGGAAGATCTCTAGATCTCCTTGCTCAGCCCCAGATAAGAGGTCTGATCAGATCCTTTCTTTTCCAAATAGTGCCTTCAATAATTTAAAGAACTGGAGGCCAAAAATTACTTTGAATTTTTCAAATGTACAAGGAGTAGAAAACATCTGCATGAAAAGTGATGATAAAATAAAGCCTAGAATCTCATTTATATAAAAAAAGGAAAAAGAAATATCACACTCAGTTGTACTCAAAAGGCAGAGGATTATCACAACAAAGTCACATCTCCCCATGTACACAGTTTGTTTACTTTTTGTATAAAACTCAGGGACTGAAGGAAGGGGGAATCAATCTCACTTTTATTGATTGTGCCTGCTTCTAATCAGGTTCCCTGCCTGTTTTTCACCCATGGAGATACAGCGATGTGTGAGTAACACACAATGCAGAGAAATGCTTCTTCTTTAAAATTAAGGTTCCCCCAGACCTTTTTTTAATGTCATGGAAGCTTTTCTATTGCTGTCAGGCTTTGTACATTGTTGATTTATAAAACCTCAGGTTTGATATTAGACTGACTTGACAGTGTCTCACATAATGAGTAAAATTTAAAATGCAGCAATAGATTATACTCTTGGCATGCAGATCCAAGCTTGACTGGAAGTTGGAAAGAGAGAGATGCCTCTCTTCCACATACCTATGGCCTCTCAGGGTTTTAACATGTGGCTCTACTCAGAAAAGTCAGTAAGTGCATGCTACTCACTGCATGTAGCTGCCGTCAGTTCTACTCTGTAGAGGTAAAAACCCAGTGTCTTTTGTGTTGATTTCTTGGTGACACGGTGCTTGCGCAGAGACAACTAACCTGCAGAACTTTTAGACCTGGTAAGGACCAGAAAATAACTCAGCTTGGGTTTCAGATGCACAGGGACAGGTCTTCAGTGCTCTGGGCACTGGACATGCCATGTAATTTAGGAAAGTGAGCCTACGTGATGAAAGGCTTTGAGAGACAATAGAAAGCCAGAATCCAAGAAGACATTTACAAAGCGTTTAATCAGACTTTTTTTTTTTTTTTAAGACCTCTGGGGCTCAGCCCACAGCCTTTTTCAGATAAAACTCTCTTATTTTCTAGAAAGTTGCTTCCCCATTTCACAGATGCTCAAGAATTATTTCTCAGTTCTTTCACTAATACTTCAAAATCCCAAATTTTAAGCTACAAATTATTCTAGTATTTCCCCAAATTCATGTTTGTCTAAATACTAAGAAATTATAATAATAAATGTGTTATGTAAACCTAGACAAAGAGAATTGTGTATGACAGGACTAAACAGACTCAGTGCAAAAAGAAAGGAAGAATAAAGAAAAATTAAGAAGTAGAAACATTTATAACAGCTTTTCCAAAGGTATTCATGGACAACAGAAAGTAACATGTGTGATGCAACTCGGCAAGAAACTGTCTACTGCATAAAATACAGCTGCCCTTGGGGTGCAGCCTCATCCTGTTCTGTCTCCGTCAAAAGAACAACCTCCCTAAGATCCTTGCTGCTTTTACACACAACCACGACAATCTCAAAAAGAGGAATAGTCACACACTTTACAACCGACTGTGTAGACAAGAATATCAGAACTCCAACTGCAACTGCTATTTTCTGACATTCCCTATATGCAAGTATGCAAATTTTTAATAACCAAAATGGTCTTAGAAAATTACTACTTTTTTTTTTTTACTAATGGGTAGATATTTTTCTATGGTAGAAACAGAAAAGTAAGATTCAGCTCCCTACCTCTATTACATTTTTCTTGAGTGGTTTGCCCACATGCCTTTCCAGTCAATCCATGCACCAACTCTAAATTAGGCAAGAAGCTGAAACAGAGTTAGAACTATTTTTTCTCATCTTTCTACAAATCCCTACAGCAACTATGCATAGCCCTGAGCAATTGCATCACAGAAAATGAAGCTCAGCTGTGAATCCAATATACGGAGCTGACTGGGCCATTACACACCCAAACTGGAATTCTAGTAAGAATCAGAGCAGATGCAGGTTAATGGTGAAATAAATAAAAATAAAACACTTTATTAATTGTAAAAACACTGTTTCTGAAAGTTTTAGTTCCCCAAAGCTTTTATATTTTGATTTTTATCCTGATGTGCCTTTTGTGAAATCAAAATTCAATTTTTGTTCAGTTTTGATTTCTAGATACCTTCCTATGCTGAACTGCATTCAAGAAAATTAAGCTCATATACAGAATAGTTTGTGTGAAAATGTCTTGTTTCCATCAGCCGCATCAGAATATTTGCCTCAGCTTTTCTTTTGAGTTTGTACTACTACTTTTTTGGATAACACTCAAGCTTCCTTTTCTCTAAAGATTAACACATCTCCTGTGAAATGATAGTATCCCAAAGGAGATAATTTAATTACCTGCAATTCTGCGCTTTTTTTGAGATTTAGTTAATGAGCTCCTCTTTTCTCACCCAGCTCCTCTAAACTAAAATAAAAGGGTTTAAGTAGGTAGTTTTAGTCATGATGTTTTGATTCCAGAACTGATTTAGGGTGTGGGGGGGTGTAGTGGTTCTGTTCAGCTGCCTTTCTTTTACTATTAATTGCAGGTAATCTACTGCGAAAAATTCTCACAATTTATCGTAGCTTCTGCCTCTGGCATTTCCCTTTAGCCCAAGGATAAACCTTTCTGACTCTAGCAAATGTCAGGAATGCTCCTGTGATACAGGTGATCCTACAATAATAAAAATCAACAGCTAAAAGCAGAATTTATTGTAGATATTCATTATGATACTTACAGCCTGTTATAAATTTTCATCTCACTCTTATTTAACAAAGGCTATATATTACTATCCTCTATATCACTGTGACCAAAACCAGAAGACCATCTTCAGTTATTATATGCTATATACGTAATCATTTTTACAGTAAAGCTAGATGCAGATGTTACCATATTGAAATAATATCTACAACAGTGAAATGGGTGCTAATGACAAAGATTTGTACCATGGTAAAGACAAAAGAAAGTAAGTCTTAGATCTTTAAATATCAGAATATAACAGTCAGTCAACTAAATGTAAAAATACCTCAGCAGTCTGCAACACACCTCACCTTTTGCTAGACTCAGAGCCATTATCTTGATATAGTCCTGATAGCTACCAGCAGCACTGTCTTTTCAGTTTCCCAGGTTACTAGCAATGATTTTGTGGAAGTCAAGCATAGACAGTTTTCCAAAGTATAAAGTTTGTCTCTTGTCTGGAACATGCTGAACAAAGCTTCAGCACACATGGACCTTTCGAGGTCACATAGCATACATAGTGCCAGGCTAAGGAATACAGAAAATTAACACTTCTCACCTTCCCAGTATCTTAGTGCATTTATCTTTATTTTCTGGTACTTTTTTTGCTGTGCAGAGACATCATTCATTTTTTGTTTCCTGAATATTACATTAAAATACCTGCACTAACATGTTTCTTTAAGCTTCCTGCCCCCCCACCCCCTCCAAACAAAAAAGATTCAAGGCTTTCCTTTGGCAAAAGAGAGAGCCATTCCCAAACAAGTTTCTCTGGACAATCCCCAACCATGACAAGCATTGTCCTGAAACCCAAGCAGGAAGTACTTGTTATTTTGTTTCCCATTTTAAATTCCTTAGAAAACACTGTCTTCGTCTCTGCATCAAGGAAACTCTTATTTACAACTGCAGCTATGTTGGTTTCTCTCATGACAATGTCGAGCAGCTTATATATGAGAGGAGTAGCTGAGCCCACTACTTTGTCACCAACATGCACTTTTTTTCAAGAACAAAGACGATGGAAACAAAGCTTTGCATAGAAAAGCTTTCTTTGATTTTTGTCATCTTTGAGCCAGTGCTTAACCATCATCACATTTTTAGATGTGTCACTGGATACTTCTGAAGTAAGGAAATCAACTGTGTTCTCCCAGTTGTTGTGTGTACAATGCGTTGACTCCAGTCTGGAAAACCACCCTGCTAGAACAACTCCAAAGGGAGTATGCAAATCCTTTTTAGCAACACTATTCACCATAAAACATCAAAACACTATCTAAATACATCTGGGAGATGAACAATAATTTTGTTCTGGTCAGGCTCAGTACAAAATCACAGCTACATGACTGAGATGAGAAATAGAGTTTGCAATGAGCAAAATGCACTTGAATGACAACTTCCACAAGTGTCTATGTTCTGCCATTAAAAGCATTATTAACGTACACAGAGATTACAAGGAAATTTGTGGAGTTTCCATTAACATTATTTATCAGAAGGCCACCGTTTACATCAATACTAATTTTAGAAACATAGGTTTTATACTTCTTATTTCACAGAAAAAAAAAGGGCATGAGGACACTGACTTCAGAAATCTTCCCAGTTCTGGAGTTCTACCAAGAATCAGAGAAATGGATGACTGCTTAACAGAACTACTTTTTTCATAGTGGTCAAGTATTTCAGGGAGTTTCTTTAGAACTGGAGTATGATTAAAACTGCAAATGTATTTAAGGATGTAAAATAACTTACCTTGCCAATTAAGATGAATAAATATTGCACTAAACACACTGAATCTCCTGTGAGAATTCAGTCACAAGATTCACTTCATAGCACATATGGCTTAAGCATACTTCCAGGTTTGGTTTATGTTTTTCCCAGAGCTTTGATGTCACCAGCAGAGCATCCTGAAATGCTGTTTGCTTTACCAATCACTTCAACAATACAAATCCCCATCAAAGACATGCTTTCATACCAGTTATACCAGTTTCCCACCCCCAAGAAGTATTAATCCTAAGAGCACTTGGAACCTCTTTGCTCTATTGTCATTGCACAGCTTGCCTTAGAGGAAGCTGTACATACATCTCTTGCATAGTGACAATACATGAGATCTTCCCTCCTCCCACAACAGGCTTGTTATGGATAAAGCAATTAGACCACCATCAGCCCATTCAGACCATTAAGCAGAAAGTCCATTTTGTTGATTCTCTGGATATTCCAAGCACATATGGACACAAAGTACAGATTCACTCTTTTACCAGCACATACCCTCGATTGTCTTAGGAAACAGCATCATGTGGTTGGAAAAGGCCAGGTTCAGTTTCCAGGAAGGCCACCCACTCTCTGTATGACCTCGAGGAAGTCACTTGTCTGAAAATGGCCAATGACTCTGAAGTGTCAAAACTGGCATTTCTTTAGTGTAGCTTTCAGAAACCCTTCATTTCATTCAGAAATACAGGTAAGATCTCTGGGCAGGAGAATGGGGTGGGGAGAAGCTCCTACAGAAGAGGAAATGTAGAAAGTCTTGGGTGGCTCAAGCTAGGCCTTCCAAAACCAGCAGCTGTTGTGAAGCTTTGAATCTCTTTGTCATTCTCCTCAATCTATAAAATGGAGAGAAGAACATTTCCCTTCTACCCAGGGATTGTGTGGATAAATACATTCCTGTTTGTGAGGCATTCAGATAAGATAGCTAAGGGAGTTATGTAAGTTGATAGATTCCTTGATCTTAAGGAACAGTACTCTTGAAAGAAGCAGCTTGACTGAGTTATAAATGTCCATATTATTCACAATACGAAACTGCCAAAAGATAAAAAACATTCTAATGATATTTGAGAGCAGGAACTCCCCTTTCCCCCCATACTTTGAGGACTCTGTCCCTTTGGAGATGGTATGTCTTTCAGTGAGGAGGATTCCCTATTGTTTTCTTCCCCATTCTTTATAATGTAAATGTAACCTCATTTATTTATTTATTTTCTCTCTGAGGCCTCTTTTCATCTGGCAAGATGGCGAGGGAGAGGGGTGGAGGGAAGAGGAGCTGAAGGAGGAGAGCTATTTAATAATGTCCTATTAATCACAGTGCTCTATCAGCAGGCTTTAACCCTGTTCCAATTCTTTGATTGCTTTTTAGGGATTAAAGCAAACTTCATTGTCATCCATCGCATTGCAAATGGGTAAATTTGAGTGATATGTACACAAAATATAGATAGGCAGATAGTGCATCGATATATGTGCAGAGTATATACATGCATTTATATAGCTTGTACACACACACACACATAAAAATAAGCTACATCTCCCTGTATGCCATACGAGAAAAATCAAATCAAGGCACGGAGAAACTGAAAAAAACCTACATGTATCATTCACCTGATTTCAATTGTGACTCCCTTTGAACCTCGGCCAAATCATTTTGTACATTAAAAATTGGTCAGGGATGATAAGATTCCATTTTCATGGTTGGTAATGCAGAACCAGTGAAAGAATACAATTACAGACCCCTGAGTAAACTCTGCGAATGTCAACTTGATGTAAATGATCAAGTGTCGACAAAGGGCTGGCGGGGGGGGGGGGGCAGGCAGAGATGGAGGGGAAAGAGAGAAGGAGAGGGAGAAACAGAAAAAGAGCCTTCAACTTTTTCAGCAGCCTCTCATCTAGTGATGTGCCAGCACCTTGCTGGTCCCTGCCCTTTGGAACCTGACCTTTCTGAGCCAACATAGTGCCCCATGGCTGCCACTGCCATTGCCCTGGGCTGGGACCTCCATACTGTGCTGCTGTTGTCACAAAAGTGACCTGCCCCTGCCTCCATCAGGTCAACAAAAGCAAGCAGCCAGTACAAAGAATTCCTGCAAAACAATAGCATGCCCCGACATAAATCCTGCAAGAGCTCACACCCAGGGTTTGCATTGAGGGGCTGTCAGACCCCAACCCCTGCGTGGAGCAGCTTGCGCAGCTGCAGGTGCGAGAGCCCCTGGTGTCAGCTCCACTGTTGCCTGGGCCCCAGGCAGCCCTGCGTGCTCCTCTCTGCCTTCCCTGGGAGCACTAAGTTGATGCCATAGCAACTTGTTCTCTTTTTATATGGAGCTGACATAGGAATCTGAGGAACCAAGCAGATGCACAGAGGCTCAGGGAGT
Source organism: Brachypteracias leptosomus (assembly GCA_013401335.1). Taxonomy (NCBI): domain Eukaryota; kingdom Metazoa; phylum Chordata; class Aves; order Coraciiformes; family Brachypteraciidae; genus Brachypteracias; species Brachypteracias leptosomus. The sequence continues at coordinate 9,308 of VYZX01014748.1, forward strand.
GAAAAGGAGGCAGAGGTGCTCATCACTCATTGGGAAGATCAATGGTTTAAAAGCTCCCAAGCATGATATTCCTTACATCTTGTGATCCCCCAAGGAAGCAGATAAATACCTTCTCTTACAGGCAGGTAAACTGAGGCACATAGCAGTGAATGGACTTAACTCTGTTCCCAGATCAAGTTCTGAGCTGAGGACTGAGTGCTGGGCACCTATTTCCTCCAGCTTCCTGCTGACCACTGGCCCATGCTGCCTGTTGGTGATAAGGAGAAAGTTCATGTCCAGGTCATGGTCAAATCTCACGTGGTCCCACATTGCAGTGAGGAGAATAAGACTGCAGTGAACTTCTGGGAGAGGAAGACATATTAATGGCAAAAGGCTTTTGAACAAGTTGAGAACAGAAGCAATATTTCCATTTATTTTAGAATTATCACCTGAGCTGATTAAAGCACTTATCAACTTCAGTTGTTCTTTACATGTTGTTTCTGTTTCACATTTTCAATGTTTATCCTGTGTGCACCGCATAAATTATTGAAACATTGTTTTATTTATCCATCCCCCTGTGACAGAAATGGGTTCTCTGAAAGCAAATCTTGCCTAATCAGTTTTGTTTGTCTTGGTTTCTCTCCTCAATATTGCCACTGCTTTTGGGTTAGTGAGCAAGTAACACTAGTTTGCTTTTGTGGAGAACAAAAAGCACTGTGGGCTGATAAAGACAGAGTGCTAAATTAAAGGTTGTTTCAAAACGCATCATTGGTGGCTAGGAAACAATAAGCTCGTAAAACTTTTAGCAAGCTGGGTGGGAAAAGAAGATAGCATACTGAAGTTAGACAGGATGGGCATTGCCTGGACCTCAGCAGCCCTGCTTCCCATCGAGCCCTAACCTCAGCACAAAACTTGTCTGCTTCACAACTACCTCCAGAATTGGCCATCAAGAATATGAGACAGTGAAAATAAGCAAGCCCCAGGGTGCCAATATATGGGCCTAACTTTATATCTTATATAAAAATGGCATAATGGTATTGTCCATTCCTAGCCTGTACTCAATTCTTTTTATACACTAATAATCAATAAAACCTGATCATCCTACCAAAGCACTGTAACAGAAGCACCCACTTAAAATATTGCCTTTTTTTATCCTTTTGACTGTTGTGCATGCTATCCTAATTATAAGCAAAACAAAATTAAGCAATGGTATGCACACGATATCCTACTAAAAGCAAATAGCATAATCAAGTTTGATGTAAATGTGATGCAAGTTGCTTAGTTAGTCTAAACTCTAGCTAACTACCTGTACTTTAAAATTAGCTCTGCTCAAAATATCTCAAGCGATATTATTAAAGAGCCAAGTGATATTCAGAATGTTAGCAGGACTGTTCTGGTTTTGAAGCACAGTTTCAAATAAAATGAATTTTAAACAGTTCAAAACGTTGCAATTTCTCACCTGCACATATGGCTTACGACAAATTTGAATACTGAGTGTTATCTGAATCTTAAACTCTGAACCAGTGTACACAAATACAGATGGGGGGCTGGGCACTGCAGTCAAATCTATTTGCTTCTCAGGCTAAAATTATTTGAGCAGTTATTATTTTTCTCCCTTTTCCTCCCTTGATTCTACATTCACGGTTCTCCTAAATGACACAAAATTATATATTGAATTTTTCCTCCCATGTCACAAAAAAATAAACTGGACTGAACCCATTAACCGCGAGAATAAAGTCAATGAACATCATCACCGAACATTTTGACAAACTTTGCTGCGTGTTACCACACTTTGCAGATCATTACAGAAATTCAAATATAGTTTGTCTTTACTGAATGTAAGACAATTAAAACATTATTTTCTATGTCCTACTCATATAATGAGAAAAATCTCAGTTAACATGGATTAAATCTACATGGCATTCTTATAAAATACAGCACAATCTATTTCAGCAAATGCAGAAATGACCACTTTTATCTAACATTGCTGAAGCATTCTAGATTTGACATAAAAATGCCGCAGCTCTAATACTAGATTTAAATAGTGCAAATTACAGCACATGTTAAATAACTATTCCCTTGTGTATTTATAGCTTTAGGTTCTGAACTTGCTGTCTTGCATATTTTTCACACAGTCATTTTTAAAAGTTTTCAGTCCCTTCATTGATATTTTATTATTAATAATGATTAACATATAGTTGTTGTCATACTGAAGATGATTTATGAATATTGTTGTGTTAATAAACGTAGTGGAAGGTTCTACTCTGTTAGAACACTCTTACAGAAAATATTTTTTCAACTAAATTGTTTCTTTTGGCAACTGAAATCCAGACTTCTCCTTTTTTTTAGATTTTTCAAAATACACATACTTCATTTGGAAAGAAAAAAAAAAAACAGCATAAAACTATTTGCACCAAAATGAGGAAAGACATCAACCCAATTACACCTTACCATAAAAATTGTAAGTAGTTTAAATCTTTTTCATTTGAACAATCCTAAAACATATTTTTTAGAGAATACTAATGTTTACTGGAGGTTTAATGCTCCAACACGAAGCAGCAAAAAGTAGTAGTCAGCATTTCCAAAGTTATGCCTGGGAAGCTTATCCAAGTTCACATTAAAAAAGGTAGCCTACATCACACAAATTATAATCTGTTGTTTGCAAGGTGGATTTATCTCCAGACCCAACAGTTGGACAACACTGATGTAGGCAGCAGAGAACAGCATAGGAAAACCCCATTGCAAGTGTTGTGTCCAAGCCCTTGCTGGCTGAGCCCAGCATTCTCCTCCAGTTCACCTTCAGATGTCACTTTATGGACTTGGCAGTGATTTCTCAGAGCTGTTTTTGTTTGTCCTTTATATAATCTAAACCACACAGATAAAAAGAGACTTTTTAAGAAAAAGAACACTCAAGGTTTCACAGTTAAGGCTATTTCTGTGTGTTGAGCAAACTGATTTGTCTAATTACTGATGTCCTAGAAAATCATCTCTTGGGAGAGTCTACGTATCCATTTGCTGGCATATAGTATCTGATGGTCACTGCTGAAAAGGGAATAAGGAGCTCTGGAATCAACCTGAACTGTTTTCACAGCCTACCATGTGAATTTGGACACAAAATTTCACGAACCTTTGCCTGAGTTCACACACTGCTGCAGAAGGAAGGAAATTGTGTACTCATCCTGCAAGGGAGTTGTGCACCTGCTATAGCTAGAAGAATAGCAGGTGAAAACAGTAAGCAATAGTTGCATATACAAGAGAAAGTAATGTGCAGTTCCCTCCAGGTTGAAGCTTTAAAGATATATGGCAATACCTGGGGAATCACATACAAAGTTTTGTTTCTTTCAGCAAAGACTGCTTTAAATGTCACTGGCTCGTGGGTGTTCTGACTTTAGGAAGGGTATAATAAATCTGAGATTTTCTAAAGCAACGAAGAATCTTAGGATTCCACTCATTCACATTGCCATATGAGATGAAGCTTTTAAAATCTAAATGAAATAATAATAAGTAATTCTAAAATATTTTTTAAATTATCCTAAAGAAGTAGTATTGCTATAGATACAGAAGTGCATTTATGTATCAAGTCTTCAGTAGTTCATTTCCATGTCCTGCAGTACTAAATACATGATCTTCTACTTTTCATACTGTAGGGACAAGTTTCTCTAGCTGGTTGTAGTAGGAGAGAAAATTTGTATATGCGCACTTTTGCAGGTGAATACAGGAGCAATACAATGATATGTTACACATCCTGCTGAACTTTTTAATTAACATTTCAGGAGTCAGAGTCAGTTTTAAGTGAGAAATCATTCTAAATCTTTTTATGCATGAATGGTGTACAGATACATTTTTTTTCCAGGCAAAATATTCACCACTATTGAGAAAATCTAGTAGATGAGTAGCAGATGAGCTGCATGAGAGGATACACAGAGGGTCTCCTTCACTGCCCACAAGCCAGCAGCTCTGGTGCCTCGGGGCTTGGCTTCACTCTAGAATGTTGAATTTGTGCACTTCTGAAGTGCACTACAAAATCTTGCAGGAAGAAATACTAGAAGAAAGAACAATCTCTGTCACCTCACAAATAAAGGGAATATATAAGGGGAAAATAATGTATTTAACTTTCTATAAAAAGGCTGGCTTATTTGGAACACCTATAGTGAGCCACACAGTGAAGCATTTGTAATAGTCAAACACAGAGGCTTAAGGTGTTGAGAAAGGAAATGGTCCATGAAAGAGTGGTCTACAGAGTTAAATCCCTAAACTAGGCTCACCTCACAGCCAATTTTGAAAATAGATTTCAGGTCAGGAAATAGTAGGGAACGAGTTTAAGTGAATGTCAAACCCACTAACCCTTCTCCACAAGAGGAGTAAAAGTAATTCATTAAATCAGCAGTGGATTAAGGCAATTTGGATACCTTTACAGCTAAAGAAATACAGGTCAGAGTGTGCTCTTGGACGCTGGCTCCCTGATAGTCCACACTACTTGATGATGACCCCACCTTCGGGTTTTGTTTTAGACCCCCAGCTCACTTTCCAGGAAGCGATCATGGCCTAGCTCTGAGGACAATCCCCTATGTGGACCACTTCCAAAGGGTGGTAGGTATAAGACTGTCCCACCTTCGGCATTCCCTATCCTACAAAATCCTCCAGAACCATTCCAGCAAGCTTTATGCCTCAAAAGCCTCTTCATACTATTTAGTTCTACCATTCTACACAGAAACTTCTCCTTGCTAGTTCACCACTCTCTTCTGAAGATACTCAAGTGAAAATAAATCATAACCTCTCTCACTAGGGCTGGCGGTCAGTCCATATGTGTGCGAGTTCCCCCTCTCCAGACCAGAATGTCCCAGGCCTTTCCAAGTCTCCTTTAGCAAAAAGCCCTGGGTTGACCTCTACTGCAGTTGTTGAAACCAAGGACTGCAATTAACAGTGGAAATACACAGCCCACATCAAAAAGTGTCTACTCTCCAGCTGAAGGTGAACAAAGCTGGCTTTAAATTGTTCTCTTCTCTTAAATAGCCAATGCTTCTAAGGCTATGTCTTCACTCAAGATTTAAAACTTTAAATTTTAATTTTTTCTTGAGTCACCCTGTAGCTTTGCCATACTGCAACGTAACATCCAAATTGATATATGCACTAGTTCAAAAGACACGTGCTATTGTTACCGTTGCCCTAAGAAATCTGCACAGATATTAAAAGGGAAAGGGCGTTTCCCAGATACAATCTGCACCTTCGAATACACTTGATTTTTGGTTCAAAACAGCCTTCAGGTGTCAGTGCAAAACCAGCCTTTTCTGTATAGCTCATCGGCAAAGCATAAGCAAAGATATGGTTAGAAGGAACTCTGGTGGTGATTTGTTAGTGATTTTGATTAAATTCAGTATAGTCACGTGGTTACTGTTGCATTATAAAAATGGATAAACCATGGATAATTGTGGAGTCTGCTCATTTTATGAGATGTATTTTTAAGAGTTTATCAGTGGCTTGGGATGAGTGCTCTTTTGTTTAGTGATGTATAAATTTGAATAATAATAAATAACAAAGTGAAGGAGAACGAGGGAAGGGGGGAGACTGAAGTCTGGGAAGATGCCTTGCTATGTATGTCTGCTGCACTTGATCACAGCATAGATGATACAGCAGCGGGCACTATAGAAAGTCCCAATACAAATCAGATTAGATAAATATTAATTGCCATGTACTAACTGTGCACATTACTGGGGTATAATGATGTTTTGTCAAAGGATCACGTTATTAGCGTACACTTAATGATCAGGCACTTCCCTTTACATAGTTCTAATGCTTTGTCAAGCAGACACCAGAAAACAAGACGGTGCCAGTGTACCATGATGCTGTGTTACAGCAACACGCAGGTTCACTTCAGCTCTTCCCAGTGCTGCACCATGTCAGTCTCCCACTGTGGGGCACCACCGTGCTCTTCCATGGGGCAGCCCAAGCTACAGACACCCCCCAGACTGACACTCCCCAGTCAAAGAGTATTGAGGACTTGTTATTGTGGATGTACCATATCATCTCAGTAACATCACAGCAGCTAAACATCAGGCATCCTGTTCATGCTGCACTAAATGTGGTGGTGATGAACTTTATGACTTTTTGGATTACTGTAGCATCACCCGGGCACTTGCTGGGTTTTGCACTTGTTTTCATAAAGCGACAGAAACAGGACTTTCTCTCTTGCATATTAAAAAAAAAAATTCATTAAAAAATTGCTCCTATTCAGAATCGAACAACTGCATCCACCACAAAGTTGAATTAGGGGGAAATTTGAGGTTAACCATCATTATTAAAGTAACATTGACTTGGACAATTTTGAAATATTAAAAAACTTAATCATACAAAAATTCAAAGCAAAAAAGGTATGCAAAAATCAAAAAAGTCTAAATGGATTAGTTAACATTTAAGAAACCACAAAGAACCTCCCCCCGCTTCTGTCAAAATGTCATTAAATCAAGACATTCCTATGGAAAGCCTGATTTTGATAAAGCTGCATTTTTTTACTGCTAAAATATCATGTAGGGACATTTTTCAGTAATTAATATAAAGCAGTCACAAGGTGTTCTCTTATAGGTTACTGTGGTACATTTGAGTTAAGTTTTATTTCTTTTATGACAGTGTGAGGCAAAGTGTTTTGCAACTGTGCCGTAGTATCACTCAGCACAATTAAATGGTGCAGTAATGAGCACATATGTCAGGTATTTATTTGGGTTTTATTACAGACTTGTGCTGTGGGCCTGTGTTTTGTACTAGAGGAGTGCAAGCTGTGTATGGGTGCCACAGCCTGTGCTTCGCTGAGGCTGCTTGGCTGTAGGTACCCACGTCTGATGTGGGGTGGGTGTGCAGCTGTGGTGAGCGGTGCCAGCACCGCTGAGTACAGCCTGCTCCTACTTTTATGTACAAACATGCAACATGCCACCACACTTTGTGGCCATGCTGAAGGGCTTTAATATATGTTATGACAATCCTGTATTGTGCTGTTATTGTTGCTTGCTCCATACTGTAGGCATGAATTTAGCTGTGTGATTATGCTGTAATACCCCCGCGCTCCGTGTTGCCCAGTTGTGCCAGGCTTGTGCTGTGTGTTATAATAATGTTGACAGCACTGAATGGCAGTGTTGGGCACTTTGCAGTTCTGTTGGTTTTGTGTAAGGTGGTGGTGGAGCTTTGTGCGGTGCGTTGCCAGGCTGGGTGAGGGTGGCGTGGAGAGTTCCTTGCTCGCCTGATGGGGATGTGCGGAATTAATGTTATGTAATCTGCACTTTGTGGTTCGTTTGCATTAGTGCTGTGTGCTCTCTGCTGCTTGATTGTGGGGTATTAATGTCAAAATCCTCCATGATCTACTGCCATGTGGTTGTGGTGTAGACTCCGATAAAATCATGGCTTGGTTTCTTAATAACGCAGAATTTTAAGAGACAACAAAATGTATAGGAATTGTTCTATATTAAAAATGCAGCATAATTGTATAATTACAGTATTTGCATCATGCTAAACAGATTGGCTGGGTTATTTCAGATTCTTTAAAGTCGGGATGGCATCAGGCCTACAGTATTTCTAAACTGTTTTGCCCGTCTGCAGTTGTATAATGAAACACTACAAATTTTACCCAGCAATACTTGTGCTTTCTAAGTGGTGCATTATGAGCATAAAATTACCAAATGTACTGAACACACCAACACTGAACTAAAATCCCTTCTCTCTCACTCACAAATTAAGTCTCCACAGATCCTTTTTTACAATGCTAAAGTAATAAATACATATATATTTATTTCTACAACCATTTTACGAAATTAGAAGGAAACCCACACAGTAGTTTAGCAGTTAATTTACAACTGTACAGCCTCTCGAGTAAGTATGTAAAACAAACACACATCATTTATTTCCCTCATTTGAAATCCCTGCTCCCCGACACACAGACAGACAGACTCATATACACAGATCACTACAGCCCAAATTGGACATCAGAGAAGAAACTAGGACTTCTTTGCTATCATCCGTGATTGCCCTGAGGGTTGAGGAGTGGCCAATTTACAGCATGAATATAGTCTGGGGATACATGAATCATGAATCATGTTTGATATATGGAAAGGCACAGTCGTTCTGAAAGGCTGCAAATGCAGTCATCTGCTTTTTAAGTGAAAAAAAAAAAATGCTTGCAAAACAACAACAACAACAACGGAGAGATGAAATACCTGGGAAATACTATTTAAAAGACACCATCTATGCCTTTTTTTTTTTTCTTTAATTGGGTTGGAAGGGGTTACTTCATTATGCAGCAAATTAGAAAATTCATAATTTATCATTGCACCCAGTCGAAATGCCACCCAACTGAGTCGCACCCCTGTGAAAACCATCACATAGTAACAAACTGTCAAAGCCTGCTGCAGCCGACGGGCAAAATTAATATGCAAATGTATGCAAGAAATTAAAAAGCAGAATTACCCAGGCAAATGAGGTAGCTATACTTGAATTGTTAGAATTATGAATAATTACTGCGAATTTTCTGCTCCTAATATAACTTGTTTTTTGATAAACAAAGACTTAATTATCGAGATGCGCTGGAGAATTTCCGTGGCGCTCATTAATCTTGCAAAAAAAACAAGTCCCTGGTGCCCAAACCGTAATGAAGAGCGCGTGCCCTGAATCTTCAGAAAGATCAGAGGCACCAGGGTGCCAGGGCTGGAGAAAAAAAATGACAGTGCCAATGTCCCCTCCTGTACCCTGGAGTGTCATAACGTCTTCCACTAACTATCAAAGGGACTTATTTATGCCAGCAGCTGAGCTATAAGTCCAATTTACGATGCCTTAAGCAGTGGTGAAATGATCTGTTGATGTGCTATGGAAATGCCATCTTGCAGTAGCTCGATTTGGTCCCAGTGATACCAACGGGATGAGGACCCTCCGCTCCTCTGCTAATGGATGCAGCATGACAGACCATAATACACAAGAGGGACAATCTTTTAGGACCAGTCTCAATGGTCCTCCATTAATCTTGGTTCTGCAGCACTGTGGTGTCCATGGGAACAAGGGCATTATCATAAGCACTGGTTTTAAATGTTCCCATTAGGGATTGCAATACAGAGGAGAGATGCATGGGGTGAGAGGGTTAGGGCAGACAGTCCACTATTAGTTTACTTCTTTTTTTTATGACCTGGATTCAAACCATAATGTGTGACTCAGAGAATTTTCTCTTCCTAAATAACATAAAGAAAACAACAAAAGAGGAAGCAGCTAAGTGTACAGCACGGTGCGGTGCTGCATGTTCGTCTTCTCTGTTTTTACAGCTAGAAAATCAGCTTGGCCCTGGTGGGCTGAGATAATTTACCATGAGAAAGCAAAGGGAAAATAACCCCAGGTACTCTCAGCACAGACCAAATCAAACCCGCTGTGAGCTTATTATTACTTAAAAACTGGCATCTAAGTGGAAATGACTGACTCTCTGTCATTATCCCTATTACCACCATGATAAACCCAAGCAGATGATAAGGCAAAATTACAAAACATCAGTTCTGGAGCTCGGAGGCTACTTCAGAAGCTCAAGGCAGATTGTGTTTTCGAATGCTTCCTTCTCTGCATTCAAGTTCCCAAATTTCCTGATGCCTTGACAGAACCATTTCACTTCATAGGCAAATTGTCACCTTTTAAACCAGGGCATCTGTCATTTTTATACAAGGGTCTACCACCCAGTCACTCTCGCTCTTAATCCTCCAATTTCTCTACACTCACAGAGCGGCCACAGTACCGTAACGTTTGAAATTTCACTCTCACAGCCTGCATTACACTCAGAAAGGGGAAGGATGGGGCGACAACTTCCTCATAACTGACAGAAAGGGCACCCTCTCCTCACTGCTGGGCTTTAGTTTTTTAATCAGCAGGAGGAGCAGCTTGCCTGGCGAGGAAAGGTACTTCAGAGTGAGAAGAGGAGAGTGAATGGAGAGTACAAAAATGCGCTTCCAAGGGTGGAAAACCCTCCTCTCACCCTTCACATTATCATGCCCACGAGAAGGGCATTTCACCCACATATCCCTTCTGTCTTCTTCCCAAACCTCTCCCTGCAGAGAGGTGACAGAGATATTGGCATGGAGTGCTGTGGACTCTTCTCCAGCAGCTTCTCCCCGGTGCAACAGAGCTGGAGGGGGCCCAGAAAGCATTGCCTAGGTCTGAGCCTGTTACATCTGGCTTAGTAGGCTGATAATTCACTTCACCGGCTGTCTGGAAAAAAGGGGGTTATTATAAAAGGAGCACTAATTGCGTCTGACATGGTTGCCTACCTCCATGCTGCTCAGCAAGCAGGACTGCTGCTAAAGTTCTTACTGATATAAACTTTCCTTTTCCTCTTAGGGCTGGGGGATCTAAATTTTCCATTCCTGTTATTGCCAACCATGTTTCATACAAAGTGTTCACCAGTTATGCATAGTGGTATGAGAGCTCTCTTTAAGACTGTTACTATCCCAGGCAGAGTCACGTGCCTGCTGGGGCAGCTCCCTGGATCCCACAACCAAATGCATCTGCCTGGATCCCACAACCGATGGCAACTGCCATCTCCTTCTGTTTCAGAGTGTGGGATAGGCAGGATCATGCACTTGTTGACACTAAAGCTTATTTCTCAGTTAATGGCCACAGTGTCAGTCTAAGCATTTTATGGTGATGAAACCTCAGAAGGGATGATCCCACATGGAATAAGCTTGTGAAAAACCCTCCAAGAAACACAATTTCCTTCAAGATAGGTTTCTTGTTTTACAAGAACACTTCAGTACGTATCACTGAGTCTTTCCTCCTCCTCCTTCATATGCATTCATTTAATCATTTATAACAGAAGAAAAATATGAGGTCTGAAATTAAATTTCTTTTTATCTTAGCAAAGAGTTGGGAAAACCCATACAAAAACAGCTGAGCGCGTTAAGAGAGCAAATTTACCTGTCCAAGAAGTTAGGAAACAACTTCAGGGAAGAAAAACAATTTGCACTTAGGAAAGCTCTTGTGACAAAGTGAAAATCTCCCTTACTACACAGTTCATACACAACCAATCCTAGTTCAGACTCCATCTAGGCCTAATAATGCTTTGCATTTGCAATTGTTTATTACTTTTAGCCAAATTTTGCACGGCAGAAAATTACATGAGGAAAGGCTTCAGTAATTCATTCAAAGTCACTGTCATAACAATTTTTTGGTCCTGTATTAGAGGCTCGAGCCTCAGGCTGACTCTCCTAGGTGTCAGTACAAAAAAGAGGAAGAGATGCAAGTGTGCAAGATTGAAATAGTTATTAGCTGTGTCCAAAGACCATGCAGTTTAGATTTTTCACAACCAGTCTTTGCTTTTAGTAAACTGGGACAAGGAGATAAGCACATCCTCCGCAAAGGCCTGGGACGCCAGTTGCAGAAGAGAACTCTCCTCCTCTTTCCTGTAATTATCACATCTAGGCAACACACTCAGAAAAAGTGCTGCATCTATATGTGTGTGTATTCATGTAAATATATATGAATGTATGTATCATGAAATGGGTGCATAAGGGAGGGTGGGCATGGAGGACAGAATAGGGCTTCTCAAAATTCTTGTGTCGGGTTTGCAAGCTGTTGCAACAGCATCTGGCTGACAAATCAGATTAACTACTTTCCAGTAGAGGAGACTGAAATCATGAGAAGGGAAGCAAAGATTTCAGGTCCATATGAACATGTTACCACTTAGGTTTATGGAACTCTAAGCCTCTTTGAAAGAAATGTAAATGTTTTCAATCCAGGTCAGTGTGCTACCATGGCAGAACAGCACACATGTCATATACACCTTTCTGACATAACAGTTGTTCAGCTTGCTACAGAAATCCCAAAGGAGACTAACAATTTACTGTATTTAAATAACAAATAGTTTAGGGGAAGAAGAGCTGTGCTTCCAGTTGTCAGCTTGAGGATCTTTACAGTGCTGAAAAGGGGAAAAAAAAAAACAAAACCCCAACAAAAAACCCCCAACTTACATTTTTCTTAGTGACCCACATACCACAAAACATCTGCTGACAACATGGTTGGCTTCCTGCCCAGGTTCAACTATGAGCTGTCTCCAGCTGATCATCTTTGCCCTCACTGTAATCCGGAGAGTCCACAGAAAGCAAAGGCAATAGTCAGGGACGTAAAAAGCAATCTGACTAGTTGAATAAGCACAAACTTGCATGAACATGAACACACATTCCTCTAACATAAACATGACCTTAAAAAAAAAAAAGAAAAAGAAAAAAGAAAAGTGCTACCATCGAGTATAAATCTTCAGATTAAGATTCTTCATCTTAGAAGAAAGAACTCACTTGTGTTTAGCATGATCCTTTGTGTTTGCAAAACTTGGGTTGTTTAAAATTTTAGGTCTTAGAGATATGCATGCACAATATGATTAGACAAAGCACTGAAAACAAATAAAAAGCCCCAAGAAATACCTTTTGTACTGTCAAGTTCCACCATTGTATTAAGTACAGTATTATTCTGTTTGTAGAGACAGAAACAATATTTCTAGAAGCATTTGTGTTCCATCCTTCTTTTTACATCTGAAATGGTGTTACCCTGTCATGCAAACACATTGATGTAACTTGACTGTCAAACTCCCCTTTCACTGTTTGTGGTTATTACTTCGTTATTATTTTTATTCAAATAGGTAATTACTCCCAAGTTTCTTGTGCTTTCTTTGTTCCTGCATTTAGGCACTCATTCTCCTTTTTAAATGCATCTGACTGTTCAGAACACAACTATAATCATACCCAATATTGTTCAAATTAATAGTCACTCATTTGTGATCATAAGGTTTTTTTGCACCTTGTATTACAGATGTAAGAAATTTTGCCATGCCATTCAAAAAAGCCATACAGCAGTCTCATTTCAGTGTTACCAACACAGGGTACTTGTTATTCTGTTGTACTTTTTATTAGTACAAGTATGATTATTGGTTTTGCTTAGTAAAGGCTAAAGGATACTGTGATTCAAGGGGAGGAGAGGCCATTTCTCATTAGTATCTTTCAGCCCAGCATAAAGCCTTGAAGATTCCCCTGAAAATTCCTGAACAGACAGTGCCTGTACTTGGGTGAGGGCTTGTTACATACAAGCCATTTGGATGATTTAAAATACAAGTATGTAGAAATGTAACAGACAAATGTAACAGCAAGCGACAGAAAACATGATCCCTCAGGTGCTGTAGCTGGAGGCTTAGTGACAGATGATGCTGCAAAATGGCTTCAAGATGGGATATTTACAAAATTGCTTTATGAGAATTTTAGACTGATAATCACAAGGCTCTAATAAGTCTTCCTTTGTTAATTGAAATCTAAGTACTGGCTCACATTTCCAGGCATCTTTGTTAAAGCGTGTTAGGAACTTCTAATATTCCTTTTCCATTTCCAACTCAGACTTAGTATTTCAGGATTGCCTTAGCCCTTCTGAATATACATTTATTTGATTAATTCCAATAATTTTTAGTCATTATTACTTTTTAACATATATTTGTATTGAAGATTAAATATTATTTATAGCTTTAATTTGTGTCCTGTTTTGGTTGTGTAATCACAGGGCTAACTTGGCTATCATTATTATCATATTGTTTTATACTGCTCCTAAAATTAAAATCCATTCTTGTCTTTAAATGTTTTATTGTACTTGTCTTTCTTGTTTTGCATTGCATAGTCCATGATTAATTCTGTTAGCCAAGTGCATATGGCCTGCTTGGCTATCATCCATTATCTTCACCATTGTTGCCTCAAAATGAGCACTTTATTATTACTTTTTTCATCTTTCCAATTACCAGATGTGCTTTTGCATTTCCATACTTTTCCTACTAGACTGAGATCTACATTTAGAGTAAAAGTCCCAGCTCATTAGTCATTGAAGATTAAGTGAATTTTCCCTGGCTAAATAGAGAAAATCTGAGGGTCAGTTCCAGTGTTAGAGAAATAGGTGACTCTTGAAAAAACAGAATCAAGA
>VYZX01014752.1:2741-14089 GCA_013401335.1 Brachypteracias leptosomus
TTTTTACCTTAAAAAAATGATGATGAAAAAGGACTTATGGTCCCAGATATTATTATTTATTTTTAGGTTACATTGTGTCTAAATTAGGTGGGCCTATCCATGTTGTGACTACGTGTTTCTGTATATAAGCACTAAGGAGGTTGTTTTCATCCTGAAGCATGTAAACATACACCATGGGTTTAGTTTCAAAGTACTTTGTAAACAAATGTGTACCGGGTAGGTAGAAGTCTATGTATACATATAATGTTTCACAAAATCAACGAAAGGGTGTGTAATAGTTGTAGTCAGTGTAGTATATGGCAGTATGAATATAACACAGTTTTGCATAATATGAAATATTTTCTCTTGCATAACTTTGCCACCAAAAACCACTTGTGCTGGTTATCAGCTTTCTGTATGTTTGTCATTGTGCAATGTTAAACTGCAGATGGAAAAAAGCCCTGAAATAGATAAATTCTACACTGGTGAACTAAAATATATATCTCATAGTCAAGAATGAGAGAATCTACATGAAGATTTGGGATTGACAATGAAAAAAATGTAATGAAGCTGATTTTCATAACATGCTAAGTACATTTTCTCTGTAAGTCTGACTCTTCTGGGTCAGTTCAAGATGGGTAACCAAATCCTAAAGCATTGTCACCACTGAAATTTCTGTGAATAACATTTAAAAATAGCACTGATACTGTTCAACCCTGTTTCAGAAGAATACAACAACCCTGAAATAAGTTTATTTGTGACTCTCACTAGTACAGTTTTGGTGAATGGATTAGTCACCAAATAAACTTTAATCTGTCTGTAGCCTCTAATTTACAAATTTAATGCTGTTCATTTATGATATTCACAGGAAAATTCTAGATCAGATGCCCTTGTACTTTGTAACTACTGCCTTTGGGTGCTTTGGAATGAGTCACACTGATCACGACTGCTGCTCTCTAACACCAGCCTCTGGTGTCTGTTCTAATGCACCCAGCAGATCTAAACCCCTGCATTTCACTTCTCTTAAAACCACTTTACTCTTGGCATCGCCAAATCAGAAAAGGATTAAAAAAGTGTACAACATGTAATTCTTAGTTGGCTTTGATAAGTTTTTCTGTAGAGGCGGTAACAGATACTTCAGAATTGTCAGGACTATCAGACTAGGAAGAAATTAATTCTGGGGAAAAGGTGTCTTAAAAGCGTGAAGCAACTTATACATGGAGATTGATTTGTAGAGCTTGCAAGCCTGCTTTACTTCAGCTCCACTGAACTATCTCTAGGTATGACATTTTCCTGTTCTTGACAGAGAAATGAGTGCTGATGGAAATGTAAATATCTTGCAAGAAATAGCAGTTGTAACAATTAGTTTGACAGAGTAGGCTTTGGAGGTGGAAGCGTCTTCTCTGCTCAGACAGGAAACCATGCTGCAGAGGAGTGCTCCAGGGTTACTGTTTTCTGGTGTCTTTCTCATTTCACTGAAATGTAAATGGGAACGAGTCGGTAAGACTAAGCGTCAGCAGCTTAAAGTTTAGTTATGAGCAGCTACCTCATCATGAAAAATGTCTATTTAGATTTCAAAAATTGTCTTGATAATGTTTAATGTCTTTTCAAACTGCACACTCTATGCCATTCAGCTTTTCATTGTTCTGATTTCAGTCTTGTGGAAGTGCTAAAGTTAACAACAGAGAGCAGCCACAAAGATTAGTTATTTTTCCATCCCCTACTAAGAATTATGCTAAACACAGTTGCTTTCCAAGTGTATATGGACAGCTAAATGATGACATGACCAAAATTCTTAAGAGTAACTGAATTCTTCTTGTGGGTTACTAATGAAAAATGATATCTAAATAAGATTCGTCCTTGGAAATGACAGTTGGAGAAATTGGGTTGTTTCTTAAGCTAGATCTAGTAACCAGACCCAGATGTATTTTTTAGATGGTGTAGAAGATTACTGTGTATCAAAAGAAAAGTAATGAAAAAGAGGCATTGATGTCAGGGGTGACTGTTATAGAAGTTATCATCTTCTGACTTAGAAGGTTGATTTTATTTTTATCGTATTGTGCAGTCTCCTCTATCTGGTCTGTAACATCAGTAGAGAAGTTTCTCTCTTCTTCCTCATTGATCATCTCTGATACATGGTTGAACACCTTATTCGTGTAAATCCTTCTGAAGTGTTCCACATTGGCCTCACCCCATTGTTAGGGAGCTGGCATGGTGCCTTTGAGTTGGGATCTAAAACTTATCAAGAATGTGCTCCCCTCAGATTCTTTAATGTACATTGTGAGGGGCCCTTTTTATAGTATCTAATGAGCTGTCCCACAGATGCGCTGAACATTGTCATCAATCACTTCAAGGTGCTCCTTATTCACTTTTTCTCCAAGTGAGAATATTTGAGTCCAGCAAGAAAAGGGCTCCCTATGTAAGCAGCCCTTTTCAAAGCTATGAGAAGGATGCATATAGTTTCTCTAGGACAGCAGTTAGCAGGTCCTGCTTACACAAAGTGTAGTGCTTCGTGGTCACCTTCCCCTTATTGAAGAATTATTATCTTTGACATTTTCAGACAGGCACTCCAGCACTGAGAGCACAGAATTTAATTTCTTGTGTCCCCAGATGTTGTATCTATGTTATAACTAGTCAAGATGATACAGGAATTTCATAAATGTTGCAGGCTACAGGAGATCATAGCCAACAAAGTTTTTTTATTCTCACAGGTGTGTAAAATGTTTGACCCATTAAATATTAGCAGTAAATAAAACATAAAAACTCAGATGCGGGCTGCATCATTACTGGAACAATCCCATTTTCCTCCCCAAATTAAAGATAAAACCGCTACATATTTCTAGTTAATACATAGAGAGTTAAAAATTTCAGTCGTGGTTCCGCCATCAGGATTTTCTTGTTTGTACCAAAAGATATAATTTTCTTTCTTTTCTTTCTTTCTTTAAAAGGAGGGTAATACTTGTCCTGTAGAGGATTAAAGGAACATTTGCTTCTATAAAGTTCTAAGTTGCTGTAGCAAGAACAGTACAGGGACTTTGAGGCATCAGCTGCTGTTTCCGTAGTTTCCTCTACCTCTTGATTAGGGTAGTCCAAAAAAGTGATGCTCAATAATCAGATTAGGGGCAAGTTTCTAAATTTGTACAATTATTTGTTCAAATGCAAACTGAGTAATGAATGACCATCTAAGAGACATAGGTGAACAAAACCAACCAGTACAGTTATGGAACTAAAATGGAAAATGTCCTTTCTGTACAGGAATTGTTGGTTTAACGGATGGTCTGCATAATAGTGATATATCTTAGTCACTGAATGAAGAAAAGTTTGTCCTACAACAGAGACCTGAAGCCCAGGATTCATACCATCTTGTGCTGTACCAAATAATTTCAATTTTGGAAATGAAAGAATGCAGTCTTAGTGTTCCTGCATGTTCTCTGACTTGCTGCTATTGGTAGTCTGCTCAAAGAAAAAGGGCTGCAAGTCTTAGATTTAAAGATGGATATGGCTAGAGTCCTGTAATTGCTAAATATCTCTGCCCATCTATAACCACATAAATTACTTTTAAAATCTAATCTATTACCTTTTCTAATCACTGCAAGCTACTACTGATAAAAATTTAGATCTATATATTGCTTGATGTCAAGATGTAATTTTTTGAATAGTCGATCTTAAAAGATTGCTGGAGTTCACTGGAGTGCACTGGGTTTCAGATTATTGTCGTATAGATTTCATTTAGGTGATCACTTCATTAGGGTCTTATTAAACAATTAAAACAGTTGTAATTTTTCTTTGATCATTTAGACCAGCGCTGTCCGTCCAGTTTCAGTTAATAGAATTTTGCAATGTTGGCCTGCTATTGAACCACCAGTAATAGGTACATTCAGAAGTAGCTGAATGACTGCTAATTTATTTAATATTTTAATTTGATCTTGTTAAGGTTTGGCATTTTATTTCAAACATTACCGTTCTGCGTGTTTCCAAGAATGGTGAAATTGTGCTAGAAGATGATTTGGAAAACTTCCAACCAAGCATTGCATAAAGGGTTTGTGTCTTATGCATGTTATAGTCAAGCTTCGTGATGTAAGGATATCCTTTTATCCGTGTTAGATTCATTTTTCTCTCCTTGAGTAGTGGCAATCAAGCTGACAGAAGGAGGAGCACAGGTTCCTAGGGCCATTGCAGAGACAGTGGACCAATGTTACCTGATAAATGAGGAGATACTTAGAAACATGACAGTGATTTTTAATCCTTTGTTTTGCAGTTGAATCAAGTTAGAGCCTCTTATGAGCAGCTTTTGTGTGGCATAGGTAGAAAACAATCCCACAGAAAGGAGTCCCAGGTATGATAGCAGGAGCTGTGGCACTGCTGGCTGACCCTCAGGCCATTGGCAGGGCACCTTGCAGAGGCAGCTGGTGGTATTTTCCTCAATTACAGGTGAGTTGTTGGTCAGTTGTCGTCTTGTATGAGCAGTTTCTATTTCATGTCTTTACCATTTAAGCACTTCTGAAGTTGCTAATGCAAATTATTTGGATGGGTGATGCTACGTTCTCATTTGAGCATGGACTAAGTTGATTACGTTTAAATTGGTGAAAGTACAGAATGCCTTCTAGTAGTAAAAATAACCTACAGGTATTTCCCTGTTTCAGATTGCCAAAAGGGAGTTTTATTTTGCCTTAAAAGTGGTAACAGTTGAATTGAAGGCAGTGAGATCAAATGCGAGAATAAGAATATAAATGCCATTTCCTTTTTTTTTTTTTTAAAGTGTTAGATACCTAAATGGATTAGCTAACAAGGATGTTTGAAGTGTGGTTTTGGATGTCAGCCTACATATTGTGATAAGCATCTTGGCCAACAAAAAACAACCAGCACCCCACCCCCCCTCNTTCTTCACTCCTGGAGTTTGCATTCACACTATTGTATATTTCTGTTACTATGAACAAAGTTACTTTTAAAAAGTCATCTATGAATATCATCATGGAGACTGACTTTTATCTTAACCCTGTAGGTCAACAGTATAAAAAATAAGAGCATTCAGATTCAAGTCTCTTTGACCTTTTCAGACTACATGAATCTGCTTAATTTTTTTTTTAAAGCTGAAAATCATTCCACAGGACAAAAAAAACGAGTTATTGCAGAATAGATGTAAGTAATAGAATGTGTTGAAAATGGGAATATGACCCTTTAATTACCATTGTCAAAAGATTGTTTAACTACATTGCATTATCTACATGTACTTTTTTTCACAATATTATTAACACCATTGTGAATTGTTTACAAAATGTTACAGGGAAAACTAACCTGCTAGGAGGTATTTGGGGCGATTAGTGTGTTGCCTACTGCTGCTGGTTCTTACTGTCTAGACACTACTGCAATAAATGATCAGCTGTAACTATCTTTTTTCCTGCTTTTGCTGTTGCAATTTGAATTGTGCTGCAGCTCAAGCCATGCCCTGTTCATTTGTATTCCACTAGATTATACAATTAGCTGGTCGGTGCACCCTTCTTAGCCAGATAGATTATTTCCATTTGGATTCCATCGTTTTACTGAAAACTCATGAAAATGCAGATTGAGAAGCTTGGCAGATGAAATAAATAAATAGAAGGAAGGATATGTGGCTTATCCATGGCACACCTCAGACGAGCCTTGCAGCTTCTTGCGAGAGTGCTGTCCCAGCATGAGGAAACTCTCCATCAGTTCTAGTTACATCTTGTCACAGACACAATAAATCCCTGGGCAATCCAGTTCAGGTTAGTGTTTCATAGCCAGAAAAAAAGCCCTAAAAAGCCGTAGTGTACCAAAGGGCCCAGTGTGCACAGTTAGCAGTTGATACTGTGTCTGTAAAAGCTAAAGCATTTACTGCACAACAGTGCAATTACCTAGCCACACCACTGTATATTTGACAATATAATCGCATTTTTTCTTAAGGCTCTCGTGAAAGATTTTGTTCTGTTAGCTAATTTACTGTGCACATTTATACCCTTATTATCACAGAAGTAGCTATTACACATCTCCCACATTGCATTATGTTTCAGAAAAGATTGTGGAAGGCTTATTTCTTCCGTGAAAAGAGCCCCCAAAAGAAAAATGCCTTAAGTAAGTCAATTTGTGTCTCGCGAGTGTTGTGTCCGTTCCCTTTGCTGTCCTGTGGTTTCTCTACAGCTCGTTCAGTGTAAAATACAGAGGATTAATGAAATCATATCATGAAGAACTTGTAAGAAGCTATGAAAAACATTTAGTAAATAGGAGTAAGCAACGGCTGCAGAATTGGATACTTCTGTTTGTTGTTGTTCCCTGGTGGCAGCATGAGGAGGAAAGAGCAGTGTAGGAAGGTTGCAGAACAGCATCTGTTTCTCACTGCGTTCCCTGGTACCGCTCTGGGTGAGGCACGAGGGTGTCTCCAATGAAAGCTACTGAGCTTGTCATCTTCTCTAACCCCACTGCTGCACCCTGTAGTTCCACACTGCTCTTTGGTCTCTCCTGTGGGCAGCTAGCTCAGCACGTGTACCGCTTATCATCAAAGAGAAGCAAAAAAAGGAAAGAGAAGTGAACAGAAGCGAGGTACAATGGAGGCATTTCTGGATCAGCTCCTCATTTCTCTGCCTCTCTTGTTGGGTGACCCGCGGGCGCTGAGGAGTGTGTCTGCCCTGCAGCACCTAACTGCCCCACCCTCGGGAGGCTCAGCAGTGACTCTGCTGCAGCACACAGATGCCAAAACTATCACAGCCTTTTCAGGAGCCAGGGGCCATCTAGGTATAAAAGCTATTAAAATCCATACGTGTGTGGATTTGTCCTTTAACTAATCCAGCCATTTAGATTTGGTCTCTGGAGCTATTACAGAAATTGAAACTTAAGTCATTAACAGAGAGTGCTGATAATACCGTGACTAAATTAATTTGTGAATTTATGTTAAGTGAATACATAAACAAAATAATCCTTACCAAAGGAAAAAAAAACCAAAACCATAAGAAAGCCAATGTTTGGGGACTCCTGGCTTAACAACCCTTGGTAATGTTTTTCTTAAGTGTGAAAGGGAGGATGACCAAACTGACTGGATTAATAATAAATTTCCTTGATACATTTAGCAAAGGAGGAGGTACATACTAGGAACAGGCTGAGAAAAATATAATACACTCAGTAATACCTCTAAACATCACTTCTGAGAGAGGATGCTAAATAGTTGGTTTACACCTAAGAACACAATCATATTTCTTTCTGTATTTTAGTAATGCAATTCCATGTTTATTTTGTGCATTTATTATTGGGCTAGGGAAGGACCTTGCATTACTTTGACTACATTGAGTAAGGCAAAGATATTTAGCTAATTAAAGGTGCTCATTTTCTTTCAAGCACCTTTACCAGAACTTGCAATAAAAATAGTATTACACTTATAATTCTTGGAGACATGGTTTATCTTAAAAGCAAACAAAGGAGCAGGAAACTTTGGGCTCCCTCACTTTCTAAGCCATTTTACATCTTGAATAAAGAAGTCATGTAGCCACATAATCTGACTTGAAGGAACAAGAATTAAACCAGTGTTTTTTCACCTGTGGGCTACTAGCTCAAATTCAGTACAGACTAGGAGAGTCATAAAGTGGTTACAAGGTGCAGGGGGTTGTGTTGGTTGCGAGGTGGCTCTGAGTCCCCAGTGGCTTCCATAGGTGCATGTGCACCTTTGCAAAGACCCTGCCACCGTACCCTCCTCTTCAGTTTTGCCAGTTTCAGAGAGAAAAGCCAAAAAGGATTAATTTTGGTAGCTTGAGTCATCATTGCAGTTGTAGAGAGGAGGGGAATTGCAAAGATACTTCTCACTCTTATTACATATGTTTTTACTTAACTTACAAAGCTGCCAAAACACCTACTTTGCTGAGCCCTGGAAGTGTGTGAGCATGTGTGCACACATGTGCATACACAGCTTTTTTCCTTACGAATGCTGTTTTCCTCGTGCTACAAAGACTATACAGCTGCTGCGTTGTCATTTTTTATCACTTCCCTCTATAATTGGCATCTTTTTCAAGTGTCTCCTAAGCACAGGAAAAAAGGCATTTCTAAATATATTCATTCATTTAGGAATTATTTTTGGGTAAAATAGCTATTTATATCCGTTTTCTAGAGATGCTATTGTATGTAAGGCAAAATACCAGAAGTGTTGAAGACAGATATTGATTATCCTCCCCAAAAAGAGTTGGAAGCAAACAGCAGAAGCTGTCCGGCTGAAATTGTACCCTATCAATTCCTACAGGGTGTTTCCATTTTCATCACTGCTGCTCTTCTTTCCTTCTTTCCCTCTTCCCCTTTTTTTTCTTTTTTCATTTCAAATTTGTGTCTTGCACAGGATAGTGTGAGGTGTTTGGGAATTAATCTCTGTTATAGTTTGTAAGCTGTAAACAGTAACGTCTTCATAGTTGTGTCGTAACTGTTTGTAACTAACTTTGTCCCAAAATGGGAGGTGAAGCTGGAAGAATGGGATTTGAGATCTTAATCACTTCCATTTTACTCTTGTTTTATAACATCTTTTAAAAACTCGCTTTGGTTTAAAATAGCCTGCTATGCTCTCAGAGGATAAAAAAAAGGTAGCAAATTAACTTAGTCACAATAAGATAGGAGAAATATATAGTAGCAATGTTTAAATAGGGCCCCTTTTCATTAAAACTGTTCTACAGGAACAAATACCTCACATAAAGTTTTTTAGTCCTTCCACACTCTCCCATCATGTTTAGAAAAGCAGGGGGAATTTTCACCATGACAGCATTAGAAGAACCACTACAGCAAAGGTTGCAGGGCTGGCCACAGCTTTCTTGCTGTAGTAGGTACTACAGTACACCTTCTGATTGCTTCTTGTCATCTTTTCACTCTCTTTCCTTCAAGCAGAGACATTCTCAGTCCCTCGTGGTCCTTTGGAGACTGGGTATGGCCCTTTTGGCCAAGTGCCCACACTTGTGTCAGTGCACAAGGATGAACCAACACAGCATAAGTGGGTTAAACGCTGTTAGTACATATTAAGATGGTTTTGGTGTGAGGAGTAGTAAAAGGCAATTAGACATATATTTTCATCTGCAAAGTAGGCATTGCAGTGCTTTCCTGGACTGTGAATGCCAGGGATTTCCACAGGGTGTTATATGGGATATATGTGCATGTGGATGGGTGGCTGGGAGCTGAAGTGGTAAAACAATAGATAAAGAAGGAAGCTGTAGGAGCCTGAGCATCTGAGAGAAGCTCCCATGAGACCCAGAGGTATGGGTTTGTGTGTGGATTCTGCCAGGTAACTCCTTGTTAGCTTCTGAGCCAAGAAAAAAAAATTATTTCTGCCAGTGCTCTCTTGCTGTCTGGATTACTCAGAAATCTGAGTTCTGTCTAGTTGCTACTCAAAACATGTAACATTTACACCAGCTATTTTAGTTACAGGGTGTCCACAAGAAAGCCAGATAAAACAACAGCAAGGGGAAAAGGAGGCTGCCCATACACTATACTTCATCACCTTTATAACCTATCTAGAAACCTGGTCTTTTTTTGTCTCAATGGAGAGATGGGATCAGCAATTGCTAGCACCAAATGGCTGGGAAAGTCATTACCACTCCCCTTACATGGATGTACAAGAACTGCTCATCTCTAGCATTGGTTTAGAAATAGCCAGTCCTGTGCAGCAGTGATGTGAAGCTCCAGGCAAGTTGTGTCCTGTCCTCTCAGATATCAACACAGGATGCAGCTAAGTAGGGCCACGGTCCTGACAGCACTTGCCAAAGTGCTCCCACTGCTCTTGCAGCTTCAGATATGTGGCTAAAAAATAACCTGTTGAATTCCAGTGACATGAACTGTGGAGCAGTAATTGAGTTATACTGATGCAGTGGTTGTGGTTCCTTTTTTATTTCTTTGCAATAATTGTTATGATTTTGTATTATGTTATACCTGGTGCAGGCTCCAAGAGCTGGTAATTCCACTTCCTTAGCTACAGCCTTATCAATTGAATGTGTTCCGATTGCTATCTTTGGAACAAAGGCATTAATTTCATAGTGTGATTGCTTTATTTCCACTTCATCCTGTTACTATTGCTGAACATAGAGGGTGCAGAACAAATCATCAAACAAGAAAGGTTCAACTCTAGAATTTACAGTGTGTAGTTAGAAAAAAAATAAATATGAGGAAAAATTCTGGGCTGCTACAAGTGTAAACAGGCTCTTGCCTTTTCACAGAAAGCTGTGGAGTTACTGTCTGTTTATGTTGTTGTAACAAAGATCCAGAATTGACTGAGGCTTTTGGGGGAGCCTGTATTTCCCCTTGCAGTCTGTTTCCTGCTGTTCCCACTTGCAGGTTGTGCCAAGAGCAAGGCTGTGTATATACTCCCAATAGCTGCACACGTGCACATACACATGCACAGACATTCACGTGCCTGGATACACAGATCAACACAGAGCTTTGCCTTCTTTGGCACCCACAGCACTTACGTGAGCAGCACAGCCCACTCCTGCTCCTTCTTTCTAAATCATTAGGAAGTTTAGTATTTAGTGTGTGTGTGTACACATATACTTATTAATATATATTTATAAACTCTGTCTTGATTCACAGTCACACTCGTATTTGCAGAGCCCTCAAACCATGGCTATAAAACCATGCAGAATCGATGTGCAGATTCTTGGCCGAGCTTTTTCCAGTTTCTAGTCTCATCCTGCTTGCCAGCTGCTGCAGCTTGATTGAAGTTCTCACTTCCTCAGGTGTCTTAAGCCCTACACTGAACAGTAAGTCCACACAGAATCCAAGCCCAGAACCTAAGCCCTGTTTATCCTGTCTCTGTCTCCAGCCTCACTTCTCTCCAAGACTTACTGGCTAGTCGAGCCTGAAGCTTGCTTTCGAATTGCACACACACAAGCACACCAGAGAGCAAAGATACACAGAAAATACATGGATGGAGTTCCATAAGACTGCAGTTATCAGGCACAGGGCTTGGCCAGACAAATATACTGAACAGCAGCTTGTTTGTATGAAACCAGCCTTTCTTTTAAATCTTTTTTTATTTTTATATTAACCTTCCTCTTGATCTTCCCATGCTTGCTTCTCCCAAATCCATCTTGATGTTAAGCAATCCTTTGCATATTCCATAAGCTGCTTAAAACATCCCAGAAATTTTGCAAATTCCAACACCCCCCCTTTGATAAAATCAGTCATTCCTATGAAACTCAGTAGTCTTGTTTCTACTCCTTCTTATCAGTTCTTCAGGGCTTTGAATGATTCCTTCAATGGCCCGTCATTCAGAAACTTAGAGTTCTATCTTTGGTATTGTCTTCATTATCTCCTGTTTCTAAGGGTATACGTAGGAGTAGCTTATTGCTTTTTTTGTCTTTTGTCTTTGTTTTTATGCTGAATCATAGAATGTTTCAGGC
>VYZX01014754.1:1055-22692 GCA_013401335.1 Brachypteracias leptosomus
ACGTGTGCAAAATCTCTCAGAGAATTACTTCTTTTTTATACAATCAACTAGTGCATATTCACAAGATTTCGAAATACACCCATACATATTCATGACCTGTCTCCACTTCTCATGCTAATCAGGCTCCTCCCATCTGAGGCTGCACAGTATCTTCTGGTGGTGGTTGCAGGGGGTCGCTGGGGGTCTCAGGGATGAAGATACACTGGTCTTCCTCGCTGAACTCTTATCTGACCCCGAGGTTCTGTGCATGCCTGGTGTCCATTTGGTCTTGGCCCAAGGCTTCGATCTAGCCCAAACTGGCCACCTGGGATGAGGTCCTTTGTTCTTAGGGAGTATCTCCACTACATTCTGATAAGTAATTACTCAAATGCAGTAATGCGGCAACACAAAGCAAGGGAAAATTAGTAAAGCAATAATGCAAAGCAAGGGAAAGTTACAAAATGTTACTTTTGGGATGGCTTATGCAGGGGAGCAAACGTAGCAACCTTATTCCCATATATCAATAGCAAACTCAAGCCTTTGTATCAATAACGAACTTAAGCCTATGTATCAAAGGAATTACAGATATTTTAGAAAGAAGAGAACTCAGATACCTCAGAAATGCTCTAGAAAGGTGAGGCTGCTGTCTTCGTATATTCTCTTAGGAATATTTCTATCCATGGCATTTCAATATACCAAATTAGAAGGTGAGTAGACAAAGAAAATATTCTCATAGGACTACTGTCACATCTTCAAGGAGGAAAAGTACAATGACAATAATTGGGCTTCTCTTTCTAATAATAACCTTAAATGCAAACATGGAGACCTCTAACTCACTCTTCTCTATTTGTAAAGTAAAAGGTGGTGGTTAGGAAAGATGGCCGTTATTTACAAGTATCATCTATACATACATCACAGCATTCACTGTGAATAAAGTGAATAAAGAGCTAGTTTGTGACTCATAAATATGTAGAAGTAAAAGTCAGGTTATCTGTTGGCTAATATCTGTCAAGATTATCTTGCTTGTTTTTTTCCACACTGTTTGGATTTCTTTAAGCCATTCCGAGACAGGCTGAATCCCCTCAATATGCCTAAAGTTTGTTTTTCCTGTTGGTTAAGCATCTTGGCAAGGCAGAGCCAGCCAGGAGAATCACCAGTGTTGGGGGCTGGTGGAATTTAGACAATCCCTCTAATGTTTCTGTCCTTACCTGAAGAGCTTTGCTTAGTCAAATCCATCAGTAGCTCACCATGATCTATATAGCTATTGTAACACACTTTTGTTTTAACCAAGGCAATTTTTAAACTTCATCTTAAATTTCTCCAAAAATAGAAAAGTCAGTTTGCTGCATCCTGGTATTTGTAGTTGTTGCTTTTGTATTTCTTACTTTATCATTTATATTCCATGTGCAGTGCGAACTTTACTATAGTGAAGGCTGCAGGAGAGAATTTCCCCTTTATATGCTTAAGTGACTTGTTGCAGAATCCTAATTAAGAGTCTGCTTGCTGTGGAATGCACCTTACTCAGATGAAAGCAGCAATACAAATTTTTAAGAAAGATTGATGTTTTTGGTAAGTCTGAAGTATAGCAAGGAATCAAGAAAGGTTAATAGAGGTTCAGTTTGATGGCAAGGTCACTACCTTACTTCAAGGCAAATTGACTAAAGGCACTATGATTACAATGTTTGTATGAGTAAATGTATGTACATAGAAAAAATTGTTGGGATTTGGATTAGGGTGATTTTCATGGGGACTGGGAGTGGAAAGGGGTAAGGGTGGTCCTCCTGTTGAGTTACCAGGTTTTCAGAATGGTCCCCTGTGCTTTCTGAACTCCTTGGAGAGGAGCCTAGATGCAGCTAAATCCAGTCTTAGAAGTGGTCAATGTTTTATGACTATCAGGCAGATTGAAGATATTAGAGGTAAAGGGAAATGCTCCTGTTTGGTCACGAGGTTCTGAATAGACTCCGTTGCCCTCTGAACTCCTTCAGAGAATGAGGTTAGCTTTACCCCTAGTCCCAGACCTGGTTAACAGTTTATGTCTAAGGAATTTTGGGAACTGGGGCTTTAATGTGGTGCTTAGTGCAACATTGTGCTTTCTTAATGTAAGTAATAGCAGCAATTCCAGTATATTGACACTGATACAGTAACTTATAAACTAGCAATGTTTAATCAAACTCAACAGTCAGCTATAGTAAATACAGTGATTCATGTAAGATTCAACAAAAGTTGCTGAGCAGAAGCAAATCACACATACAGAGCTATATACAGGTGTAGAGGTTAACCTATAAGTAAGATGGTATCTTTCTGCAGGTTGAAGTAAATTTGGGTAGCCTAAAAATCCTGGCAATAGTGAATACTCATGTCTCCCTTCGGGAACTTATTGCAAGTGGATGATGATTCTCTTCGTTGGCTTTAACAGTGGATGGTGAGAGTCAAATGTCCCAGCTTGGGGAGGTGCAGAGACTTAGTCTGCAGAGATCCCAGAGAGCTCCAATTGGCCTCACTTCAGGACCAGTCGCAAGGGGTCGCAAGATGATTGACTTTGGCCAGTACTAGGCTACTTTTTCCTCTGTGGCCATTAATTTTGTCAGGCTAACTTGGCTCTTTCCTGATGGGGCTGTGGTCTTTCATTGGCCCCTGTCCAAATATTCAGGAGTTATGGATATAGTTAGGGAGTGGCTAGCTATTCCATCTAACAGACTCCATCTCCAGGTGGTGTGGGGAAATTAGTTTGGTTCTAGGCAGATGCACAAGGTCAGACTGTACCAGGCACCAGAATATGTCAAACTTTCCCAGCCTCCTGAGCTTTTCCAGGCTCCTACATTGCAAAACAAAGGAACAAAGGTACTGGTTTCGCAATGTGGCCTAGGAGCCATCCTCACTGCACAGCAGCCCAGGGTAGGGTGGTGGTCTGTTCCATCACAAAGACAGAGGTCTGGAAGGATCTATAGTTTGTTACAATTTGATATCCAATTTTGTAATCATGTTCCAAAATCATAGTGGATACTAAATCCTTCTTTTCTGTCATTTAATTTGTAATTCAAATCGATGAATACTGTATTTTTGTACCTCATGAGACACTTTTGGTGATTTTTCCCACTCTATGTGGCAATATTTATCTAGTTGTCTATATACCTTTTTTTTTTCTGACTTCTTAATCCTAGATTATACTATTTATCAAATTTAAAGCATGCCCCACAAACAGTTGTATCAGCGCAAACAGGCTGTGTGTTGCAGCAGAGAGGTAGAAACAAGAGACAGGGAGAGGATCATAGGAAGCTCTTTAACTGGATTTACTAGTACTGAAAATGTAGAACTGTAGTCTTTGTAGAAATGCATGATTGCAGTCTTGATTCATGCTAAGTCTGTAAGTCATTGGCAAAACAGAAATCACTCTGCAATTTTTCCAAGTAAATTTCTTATCCAGTAAAACCCTAAAGCTAATGATTTTTGTGTTAAGGACAAATTGCTAAAAGTAGATTAAATGCTGGTATCTTATATACGTATTACCAAAAGACAGCCCAAAGTAACCATTGTTTAATATTATCTGGTTTTGAAAAGCACAAATTCACAAAGGGTTATTCATAACAGCTTTCACAAATACACGTGACTTTCCTAAGTGCAGGAAAGTGTGAATCAATGAGGAAATGTTTTAATATTGGCCTTTCTATGTTTTGTGAAGCATTGCTATGTGTTTATTCAGTCTTTATAAATTTGAATGGAAGAATGCACCCAAAAGCACTGATAAATGCTTTAGATCTAAATATGTTAAAGATTCATGCAATCAGAGTTTAAGGCTATAATGAATAATGCATCGCCTAATCTGACCTTTCCTATTTCACAGATCATTACAGTTCTTCAGAATCTACTCCAGTATGGGCTCCTTGTTGAGTCCAATAACTGGGATTGACAGAAGCAAAACTGAGGTGTAATTTATGATGGTTCACACTTAGTCAACATCGCTGGGTGCAGAAATCTCCTCAGTCATTTCTTTTACAACTCTTACTGGTTTTAATTTTTTTTTCTCTTTAGAAGTTGTTCCTTAATGCTCTTTTAAAATAAATGGACAGTACTGCTTATGTATGAATGGAAATGGAAAATAGAGCACTTATTAAACTGACATCTAGTGATATCTAATCACTTCAAATGCCAAAGCCCCTTGTCTGTAACTTAGTAAAACACCTTGTGAAAGGGCTCAGGAATTTATAGGAGTAGGCCTGGTAGTGTCAGTGAACAATAAATGAGCTGATAATATTGATAGGTGGATTCAGACAAGACCCTATCCAAACCTGACAGTGAGCCCAATTTGTATGTCAGTGTATGTACATGTATGCTAATTTAAATGGTTATTTGGTAGGCCAGAGGAATCCTTGTTTAGTAGCAAATAAGTAAAGTATCCCAAAAGAATACAAGTTAGAAAAAAATTTTCAAAACCTGATGAGCTGTCTGCTCATTTATAAAAATTTCTGTAATCTCTCCCGTCTGATTCCTAGGAGGCCAGTTGACAAACATGGAAAAAAATGCCCCCTTCGTAAATCTGTGCCACAAGTGGACTACCTCCGTAGTGGCAGGAAACTTTGGCAGACAGAAGCTGTTTACACTAGGATTGTTTTCTTACAAAGCTTCTTACACTGTACAGTTTCCTGGCTTTATTAAAAAGGTTCCTTTGATTATTCAGGCGAGCAAAGGAGGAGTGTTATAATTTCTCAGGATCACCTGCTAGGAGCTTTAGAATTTCCATAGGATGAGTATCTTGCTGTTTGCACAGCACAGTGATAGTTGCCTGGGCACTGGGGTCCATGGCTGTCCCACTATCTCTGTCAGGCTGCAGCCCCTGCACGTCATGACAAACTTTGTCCAGGTAGAAATATCTCCATTTCAGGGAGTCTGACTAACAAGAAAACAATAGCTTTCTTATGTTGCATATTGTTGTGTTTTATTCTGGATGTTACTGTTTCTGTGAGTGTGTAAGTGATTGCCCAGAGATGCTATATTCTCTCCAGGCATGGTTGCAATTACCATGTAATTCAGGTACAGTCATGTATCTGTATTTACATCTGCATCTATGTCTATATTATCTGTAAAATCAGCTGTGTGCTTTTTCTAAGTGCAACTTGGAAAGGAAAACATAATACTGAAATTTATGTAGCTCATTCTTCCAGATGTACTTGATGCACCGTATATACTGATTCATAATTTATATCTTTAATATAAGTATAATCTTGCACTGTGGTGTAAAATATTTCTATTTCCACATATTTTCTTATTCAGTTTTAATATGGCAAATAAGCAGTTTTCCATGCTCATAATTATGGGATTTTCTGGATTTTTTGTGAGCCAGTTGAATGACAGAAATATCCATTTTCAAATGGTACATAAATATCCAATTCTTTAATTATCTGGGCATATGTTATGCATATTGACATTTAGTAAATAGTAATCAACTGAGTTGGCATTTATTTAGTATATTCTATTGAATAACTATAATTGTGTGCTATTAATCTAGATGTATTGTGAAACTTTGGGGTCATTGTATTTATTTTAATATGTTTTATTTTACAGTGTTTATTGCCTTTCAGTTTAGGAGCTCTGCTGTATACGGGGACATTTTTCTGTTCTGTACCATGATATTGCTGTACTATTAGAATAATAGCATATTAGCATTTGCCGTAAGAGTGCAGTTTAGTCAGACTGAAATTCATTCCTGGGTGTGGGACCAGGATGAGGCCTGCGAATCTCCCAAGTCCTACTTCAGCTTTCAATTCACTGTAAAAACATAAAAATTGTCATGTTTTCCTCCCTCATTTGGTCTGGTGAACAGAACAGCCTTTGTATATACTTTGGTGAGGTTTGTGCTCTGAAGTGAAGAGAGCTAGTCCAGAAATGTAAGCACCTAAAATATGTAGTAGGTAGTAAATAGGTAGTACCCACTGTTGTTTCTGAATGCCCATGTGCAGCTCTGGGTCAGTGAACAGCTCTGCATCCCTTACACTTGCTGCTGTGGGAGCATCTTGGGTTAGGTAAAATGCTTGTACATCATGGCTAATCCTTTTCGTGACCAAGGGAAGCAGTATTTGAGTCAGTGTATAGGAAAGGTAGACCTTTGCAGGTATGCAAAATATAGGCAGCATAAAAGTAGTTCCATACAGCACCCTTTGGATTCCTTCTCCATGATGGCAAACAAAGTAGCTACTCATAGAAGTGGTATTTTTTCTCAGAAATCATTTGAGGCACTGATCCATGCCAGGCATGCCATGATTATGAATTAACCAGCCACCTCTCCAATATGTACCACTGAGACTGAAACTCTTGAGTTAATTGACAGCTTGCCAATGAACAAAGGCCTTCTTACTAGGTTGAAAACAACACAGGAAAAGCCATTAAAAAATCAGTATAAGAGTGTGGGAACTGAACTTTTAGGCACGGATATTTGCTTCTGCAGGAGAGCTAATGAATGATACACTGACTTGAGGTACTGGAAATCTAACATCAACTCCTGATGAGCCAAAGAAACCTGTTAAGCTTAAACTGAGCTGTTCTGTCCAAATTGCTCATCCTGAAGAATAAGATGTGTAAGAATTTCCTTTCTTTCCTGATGGAGTTGCAAACTGTTTTAATTAGTGTCTGTAAATTGTTTTGCAGTCCTGAGGAGGTGGCTGTTACAGAAATGTCAAGTGGTGTGTGCTCTTTATCCAGAAATGAGCTACTGTTAGAGCTGTAGTAAGGAGTTAAAGCAGTTCTCCTGTGTACTTAGGTCCAAAAGGCACTTGTCTCTCACAGTGATGGTCCAAAGTAGCCATTAATCTGCAATATCCTTCAAGGTGACAGGAAGCTCAGTTTACTCAGATGAGGGAAGTCTAAATAAATGTCACCATGGTGTGACACAGACTTGGAGCTTAACTCAAAAGGCATAAGCACCTTTGACAGGATGCACACTCAATTACTGTGAGGCTTGATTTCCTGGAGATGGAAGTGTTGCTGGCTACCTTGAGGGTGTGACCCAGAAGAGCCAAATGAATGTCTAAACCTGCTCTCAACAAAGGTAATTCTAATTTATTTCTCACCATTGCAGATACGAAACAAAATATTTCCTTAAAAATAAATAATTAAAAGGGAAGAAGGTTATCTTGCTTCTGGTTTAAATTATTTCTGTAGAGCATCCCATGATATACAATCAATACTGCTTGTAGGCAGTTTTATGGGCACACTAGAGCTAAATTTTACATAACTGGGAAAATAAATTTAGGCCTTCTCCAGATGAAGCTTGCTGTGCAATAAATCTTCTATGTAGTTTGAGTTCTGTCTGAACAGTTCTTCATTAAAATTCACACTGCAAGATGAGAAGGATTGGGTCAGGTTTAGGTGAAGATCAAGAATATTAGAACAAACAGAAAAAGAGAAAATGCAAAGAAAAATAATCTGGAGTGGTTTGTACATGTGGTTGATACTGTGTGAGGGGAAACTAAAGGAATGATTTCAGGAAGCTTAAAAAAATCAGAGTAACACAATTCAGTAATATAATACGGCACATTTCTTTTGTATTATTTTAAGATAAAAATTTCCTGTATAGATATTTTCCTCTCCAAATGTTTTTCATGTGGTCACCGTTCAAACTAACTTAATGCATAACTTTACATAAAGCATGTATAGCAGGTGACACCTATTTGCACAAAAATCCATTTTTCTTATTCTCGTAGAAACTTAAAGCAGTGAGACTCAAAGCCAACAGGTTTTTGAAGTAGAGGAGTTCTTGTTTATCTACACCAGATCACATTGCCTTAGATTGGGAATGAATGGTTGCAGATTGACTGCACCTACTTAAGCAGCCTATTTTGGACTCAGGCCTGTGCATCTGCAGAAGGGGGCAGCATCTATTGGTTGCCAACATGCAAGTCCTCCATTCCATCAGGCTGCAGATAGTTGCCCAATACCCTGTTCTGGATCCTTGAATCACTCTCCTCCAACTCCTGATGCACTGCTTGGGATAGTAACACTCACTAGAAACCTAAAATAAGCTATTTTCTCCACAGGGACCAGAGAATAGAGAATCCTGGGCAAGTACTCTTTACAGAAGTCTGGAATTAGTGCCTTCTTTGATGCTTCCATGTCTCCTATTAACAGTAAATGTTTTAATCTTAAAGGCCTTCAAACCATTTTATGTTAAAAAAGAAAAGGACATGGAATCAAACCTAGTATAGAGTAAAATATACAGCAATCACTTAAATCAATTTATAAATGCAACTGTAAATACAGCTTTAGTATTGTGAATTCTTTTGAACAAAGAATTAATTAATCCTAGATGATATAAAGCATATGAAGCTACAAATAAATGAACCTGTCAATAGGACCTTTGGGTGTAAGAATGCTTGAAAACACTTGGCCCATCTATAAATAAGAAGTTGCAGCAATGTGGAGGCCCTCATGGGCTCACTTGGATTCTTAGAATTCAAAGTGTGTGTACACCTGCATGTTCTGAGAGCCAGAAGGGTCTTTGGCTTACCTTTAGGGGCACCATGTTAGAAATGTGATTTCTGCTGTGAGATGGTTAGGGTTTAAAATACTGAGCTGGTGTAAAGCTCATAAAAACTGTTGTGAGAAAGATTTGATTAGCTTCAGAAAGATGCAACTGGAGTTGCTGCTGGCTTAGATGCAGGTTGTCTGAGGAAGTATCCACTGTATTTTCTGTCAGGAGTAGGTGTTGGGAATATTTGCTTAGAGTGTGGAGCCTGCACTATGTCACTGCAGGCTGAAGTAATAAACCAGTATTTCTGACCCAGTGAATTCTTACTGTTCATGTTCACAATAAGAACTGTGTAAATATGAATTCAAAGTTCTGTATAAAATGCAGAGTAAAATGGATGGTGTTTTGAGATGCCAAATCTGACCTGTTAGCTGTTCTTGTCATGTATCTTCATATACTTTTCTGTGCTGCTATGGAATATCAATTGCACAGTTTTCAGGGAAAATGACTTCTGTACAGTGGATTCAAAGGTGGGGGCAGAATGCAGCTGATCTAAATATTAACCTGCATTTATGGTGGGCTGTGTTTAAAACTGCCATTTTGGAAGCAAAATCCTATCCTGAAGAAGTTTTGTTTCACTTGGACTGCTGAAATGTTTCTGCAATGTAATTATTTTAATTGGGTGTTCTGAAGCAGTAGATACAGGAGTACTCCACAGGCTCTGCTGCTGATGCTGAACTGGCAAGCTGTATATGAGTCTACTAGAAATTTCTGGTTCTAAAGAAAATATGAATTTTCTTTGCTGGCTCCACTTCAGAGATAGAGACAAATATCCTTAGTCTTTAAGAAGCTGACCACTTTTATGAGAAGCTTGTGGAAGAGCATGTTGATATGAAATCAATAAACATGATTTGCATTTTAACAGTAAGGATTTCCTCCATGTGGCAGTTTCATAAGAAATACAGAATTTTGATATCTGGAGCAAGTCTCTATATTTATGAATAATCCCTGCTGAATTGAATGAGAGCTGCAGAAAGGATGTGTCCCTTGTGTTCATCACCCTTGCAGCTACTTATGTGAGAGATCTCTGAGGAAACAAAGAGATGTAGAAGGTTAGAAGTTGTCTTAAAATGCTTACTAAATGCACTGTTTGACAGCAACTGAAAGTCTACAGAAGATCACAGATTATAAGAGTGATAATTAATCATAACACCAGAATAAGCAGGTGGGTGTTCTGTTTGCAATTTGGATAAAACCTCTGCACATCTCGGTTTTGTGAGTCTGTGGTCATATTTATTGCATCAACATAGTACATCTCTTTTCTAGAGCCCAGCAAAACCTGTGCTGCTTGAAACAATCATTTTTGTATAGTCTCCACGACTTGGTGCTAGGTATCCTCAGTTTCCCAGTAACCAAATCTATATACCCCAGTAATAATCATCTTTGCATAACCTATCTGGTCTGTTTTCTGTGGGAGAAATAACCTTATTATTCTATAATTCTAGGATTGGTTTATAGTTTATTTGTTTGCATATTGATGTGCATGTATATGGTCATGTGAGGGAGAATTACTGAGGAAAGCTCAGCTTAGAAAATGGGCCTTGCTTTTTGTTTGGCAATAAGATGGCCTCTGTTCTTGGTGGAGAGGTGATTTAGGACTTGGATCTATTATCTGTGCAACCTAGTCTTCGCATGCTTGAGTCCTTTTGAGTGTGAGTTTCTGAGGGGATGCATTTGTTACAGAATGTCGTGGAGCAGGAGTTGGTGTCCTCAGAGTTAGTGCAGTGGGGAGTTTGTCAGCACAATGGGCTGAGGTGCAGCTCTGTCCCAAAACTCTGCAGCTGCAGCCCTCATATGGAGAAGATGCCCAACTGGTCAGCAATGCTTCCTGAATGCCAGGGACATAGAGTAAGATTTGCAACAGGGAATGCTTTTATGATTTATAGGAAGATACATGCCCATCCAAATGATTTCCAAAAACATTTTGACTGGTAATTCTTGAACAGGAAAAGGATAAATTAACTGGATCAATAATTTGCTGTGAATAGTTTGTTCTTCTCTACTCTAGTGTTTTCTTAGCAATTGTTATTGTGACAAATTACCAGGTAACCAATTTATTCAGGCTGTGGTTTGAAACAAAGATCTGTTGTCTTTTGCTGTGGATCCAGCCTGCTGAGCTGAGTGACAGCTAGTGCCTCTTGAGCTTATCGGGAAATTAATATTATTGCATATAAGCAATCTGTGATTAAAACACTATACCACTCTGTCCCATTCAACTATTTTCTTTTAGTTTTTCAAACTGAATACTGTCTTTTGCTAGTAGTGACAACAGTGCTAAGTAGGCTCCACAGAAGTCACCCTGGCAGTGGTCTGCTTAACACACAGGTCAGGCTGAACAGCCTAGTGAGTAATGATAGACTTGGTAGTTTCTCACTAGAAAAAATTGCCAGAAGGGACTATAAAAGATTATCACTGTTCAAGGAGCTTTTTGTGGGGAGGTTTGTTCTACCTGTTTTGTCATGGGGAATGGTTAGCCTGTATCTAGGGAGAGAGCTGCAGGCTTTGTGGTGCACATTGTTCACATTCCTTAGGCTCCCTCAGGAGGGTCATGCCTGGGGTATTGTCAGACTCGGGTTGCTGTGCTAGATTTGTGGTTATGTGCATATCCCTCTCTGCTGGCAGCAAAGCTTTGTGACATTTAAGAATTCTGTTTTGGGTGTAGGAATGATGTGGTCCTTCTACATGTTTATGCCTTGAAGCAGGAGGTCACTAAGATACTAAAATAGGCTTTGCAATTAATTTTCTCATGTGTAAGCAGGTGGTTTTTTCCCCCTATAGTATCAGTACTTCCTGATAACTAAGAGCCTATGCTTCAACTATAAGAATAAAACTTTACTTGCTGATATGCATGTAGGTTGCTGCTATATTATGAGGATTTTTAATTATGAAGACAAAGCTTGCAACACAAATTTGCTTATAATGAGACATGTTTTTTTCAGCCTTTTGGGAATATGACTTTGGAATTTCCAGTTTGGAAAAGACAGATCATCAACACTGATTCACTGAGAAATGAATGCTCCTTCGCAGAAAGCAGTGCTACTTACCTATATCTCACCAGGTTTTGTTGAATTGATGCTGCGCAAGCTGTTATTTCCTGTTTAAAGGTACTGGAATCCAACCCATTGTTACTAATTTAGAAAGACAGGATTTATCTAGGTATAGCTTCCATGCTTTAGCACAGTAGCTTTGTCAGTAAGACAAAAAAAAGACCCTTCAAAGTTGCCTTTCCTATGCCTTTTATCCACCCATCTCTAGCACCCTGCAGTAGTATCTCTTTCTTTCTTTCCTTTGACTAATAGAAGTCTGTTACCCTTTAAATGTCTAACTAAATGATACTGAACTCAGGTGAGATCAGTCTTACTGTAAGAACTGTTGTCAGCTTTTACTAATGTATATATGCTAATTTTGCAGTATGAAATTCTTATAAAGAAATATAGTTGTAAACATTTTTTCAGATGAAGTGATCCTCTTGTCATGACTATTGGTCTAGTTTATGATGATGCAGTAGAAAGAAGTTTAATTTCTCAATGTAATGACTAATGTTTTTAAGAATGCTGTATCCGTGAAAAAGTATTTTGTTGAAGTTACTCTGTGGGAAAGGTTAGGATTTGTCATAGGCCTTTTTCTAAAAATCTGAACATCATTTTCATAAAACACTCCTATATGACATAAAATACCTTTTTAAATGAGTAGTCTTATACACTTCCATGTGTCACAGAAGAGATTTCATTGTCAATACAGGAAAGCTGGTTACAGGAGTGGTTTAATTTGTCCGTTTAGCTGAACTTGGTGTCTCCAAACCCCATGTAAGTGACTGTAAGGGATAACAGCCACCACTGCAGCTGGGCAGGAGGGGGAAACGGAAATAGGAGAATCACTTTTCTCTGGTCATGTTGTAATGTAATTTGTTGTTTTTCTCCCCTGTATCAGTCCTTGAAACCTAGTTAGTAGTTTTCTGTTTTGCAGCCAGTTTGAAAAATAAGGCAATTTGTTGCTGAGCTTCACCTGGACTTATACTGGAAAGCAGACTTGTAAACATTATATACAAGTCTGCTTTCCAGTATAAGATATATATTTATACTAACGAAAACGTTCATGAGATTTAAGGTGGTCTCAGCTGGTATGCTGTAAGAATCAGCAAATCAAATGTCTTCAAAATAGATCTGGCAAAATGTCAGTGTATTTTTTTTTTTTTTCTTCTTTTTAAATAGGAACATTTTTGTAAGTGTTTTCTATGAGCCCAATTTCAAAGCGTAAAGAGGAAGATCTCGGATTTTGTCAGGAATGCAGCTTTCACATAATTTTTCAGATACCTGTTTTTCTGCATTTTGTGATAGCCCAACTTAATAAAATGTTTTATACTCGTTCTTAGTGTTAGTTTCTTTCCATTTATGCCAAAATAGGTAAATAGCATCTCATTCCTGTTTCTCAATAAAATGTCCCTTTCCCCAAATTTCTAATGAGATTGTGTCACAAGCTACATAGCTTTCAGAAATATTTGTTTCTTAAAGGCATCAGTTTTGACTCTAAGTAACAATACTACTGCTAGCAAAACACAAATCTCTTTGCAAGAGGTTGCCCTCCATGTTGTTGCTCTTTTCTAGCAAGGGCGAGCAATATGGTGGCTACCGGTTGCCACGCTCATCATTTAGGCTTTGAACATTTTCCTTTGTATTTTCTCCCTGATTACTGTCATCCCAGAGAAGAGATTTGTCAACAGATAAGTGTTCTTCTATTATGAATAAGAAGACAGGCAGATTAAGGAAGAAACTTGACTTCTAATATTGCACCTCACTGCCCCAGAACAGCATAAATACGGGATGTGCTCGCGCTCTCGGGCTGGAGGCATGGGCAGCAGCCCGCTTTCAGGTTCTCTCTTGTAAAGCTCGGATCAAGGAGTGAGCATAAACAAGGGAAATAAAATGGTGGAAGAAAAGAGAGAAGGAGAAAAAGAGATTGAGAGAGAGAAAAGCCAGTAGCATGAGATAAAAGTTGGGCAGGGCAAAGAATTATAAAGCTGGGACTGGTATGAGGCTTCAGAGTTGCAAAGCACCAATGGTGGATAAGGAAGGGTCTACCAAGCAAAGCTGAGAGTAGAGAATTATATGCCTGAGAAGATATTGGTCCTTCTCAGAAATAACAACCTTTTCAGAGATTCTTTTTTTTTCTTTTTTTTACCCCTTTCAATTGACCCATAGCCAGAACTGCAATTAAGCTTCAATATATTTTATAAAAAATAGTACTTAGTTTACTTTCACATAAGTGAAGAGATACAATTGCACAATGGTGGTTACAATGGTAGAAATACATGCTGTCGATAAAATGCTTGCGAGAGATTTAAAAACATACTGTACAGCACCACATCTGAAATTGGGTGATGGCAAAATGAATCATACTCCATGTCCAAGTAAATTAAATTTCTAAATCTTTCACTTGGAATAAAAAAAATACAATGTGCAATGTGTCTGACACTACCAAAATACTTCCTGATGTTAAGCAATAGATTAAAACCAAAAATGAGGTAAAAAAAGACATTCATGCATTTAAGCCACCATTAGTCTCTGACTCTAAAATAAGGCAGATCATAATATTTTAAAAACTGTCTTTAGCCACTTAAGTCCTCTTTAGTGCTTTTCAAGATAAGGTCTTGTCAGACCTTGTAGAATCATGAGTTAAGATGCTTTTATTTCCAACAAGTCATTTTTGACAGGCTCAGCCATATTTGAAATGCATTATATGGTAGAAAATGTTGCTTTTCCTGAATGAAAGAAGAAATGAAAATTAGAAGGAACTGAGAGAGATGGATGCTTTGAGATTTTATCACAAATGACACTGCTTTGAGGGAGGGAGGGGAGGGGAAGGGAAAGAAAATTATGATTCATCTTCAGTTTTAATGACGTGGAAAAGGGTGACATTAAACAGGACTTGATGTCCATTATTCCAGGCATAGAGAGCTCTATCTCTGGCATTGTAGTCAAGCATGGATATATGAAAATACTGATTATGGAAAGGAATGTCTGTGTACTCGTAAGTGGAGGTTTTTGTGGAATAAGAATAGTAGACCTTGGCTCCTGTTAAGTGAGAGTTAGTTACATACAAGGTGCCACAGATCATGAAGGATTCTCCAGCACTTCTTTTTGGATAGCCTGTGCTCCAGCTCTTCAGCACCTCCAGTGTATCCTGGTTTAGCTGGCTGATGACAATGTTGCCTGCATTCTGGTTGGTGGCATACACAGCCCACAGCCCAATTTCATCTGCCATCAGGTCAATATCAGAAAAGCCACCCCAGGTGTAAGGGTAGACATTGTGAAAGCCAGCATACTCAAGGCTACGCTGTGCAAGCACCCGCCCAGTGTCAAAGCTGTATTTGATGATGATGTTGCTCTGATACTTGTTGAAATAGAGGGAGCCATTGTAGACAACATGGTTGGTTCCTGCCCATTTGAATGGAAGGTTGTATGTCCTTGATTCAGCCCCACTGACAAAGTCTGCAATTGATTTGTATTCACGGACAATTTTATTGTTAGTGTAGCTATCCATGTACCAGACCTGGAAAGGAAACAAAGATTGGGAGTAAACACCTGGAACGCAATCTCTAGTACATGATCATGATATAACATTATCAATACATTGCAGAAAAAGGAAAAAAACCCCACCATTTTAGCTGTGCAGCAGACTATCAAGGTAAAATATTGTCCACCTTCCTTTTATAAAAATGTGAGGAACTCTTGAATTTCTGAATCAAAACTTATATACAGGTGAACTCTCAAGAAGACTGTTACTAACTACAGTGTCTGCATTTTCAGAGAAATTTAATTTTGGATTATACACTGCTTGGGTCTTTTCTATATGGGACTTGCTTAAAAATATTCCCAGTGACTAATAATCAAAGAAAGAGATGGGAAATGGCATGTGAGCTAAGCTTGGATTTATGCTTAGGAATAAATTTGGTTGAATTTTCTTCAGCTGAACCTCTGATCAGTGAAAAATAGTGTGTCCCTTGTAAAGAAACCAAATACAATAGCAATGAAATCAGTAAAGTTTAGGAGCCTTTTTTTCCCCCCCTTAAAATCAATACTTTTTAAAATGTTCTGTGTGTCAATTTCCCTTCCTCCATTTTTCCTTTCATGCATTTTGCCTTTTCTCCTTTCAGTTTGTCAGGGGACAAATCAAATCCTGAAAAAATATCTTTTTAAAAATTAAAATAAAACAAGTAAAACTCCAGAAGGAGACAAAGATATCCAGAGCCTTAACATACTCGGTTGTTTTTCTCTGATGCTAATGGGTCTGTCATCCAGGCTCCAAACCGGGTTCCGGATATCTTGACTGTAATGGGGCCTGTAATTTTCATCAACTTGCCGCATGCTGAAATTAGAAAAAAAAATGCATTAATGCAAATATTTACACAACTCTCCTTAACATCAGTCAGAGCACAAGACCAATTGCTCTAAACTAAATAGTAGCTCCAGGGGATTCAGGCTTATGTTGAAGACAGATTGTCATCTTCACCATATGAACTTTTCCATATTGAGCAGTAATATAAATACGTAAAAATGTACAAATAAAATTTGGGCATAAAGTAAAATACAACCTAGTAAAATATCTTCTGAGCTGAAGTGAATAACATTTAATAATAAATGAAAAAAATTACATAAACCACCCCTCACTTTTGCCTTCAGAAAGTTCAGTGCTAGGCTAGGACTGATGGATGTTTCAATTTTCCATTGACCAGGTAACAAGGAGGTTAAGGGCAGACATGAACAAATGAGCTTGTGTTGCAAAGTGTATGTATAGGTGTGAATAAATGCCTGTGTCCGACTGCCATGTGGTTACATGCACGTGGCTGTTCTAGTACTAGGGACCTGCCTGAGCAAATCTGAGAATTATTTAGCAACCTTGGCTGTATCGGTTGGCTTCAAATCCATTAGACTGTCTCGTATTAGACTGTCTGGGAGGAAATAATGAGACTCGATATGATCTTGGATGCTGACCTTCCTAACAATCAAAAAATATATTTTAGGGAACATTAATAACATATCTATTAGCAACAAGCCCCTAGTGGAATTCATATGTTTACAAAGAGGCTTAATATCACATAGTGGTGTGTAGGTGATTGGGTGAAATAGCACATTTTTGAAGAGAAAATGTTCCATAAAAGTGCCACATTTATTTTTTAAATTTAAAAATAAGTGCTTCTCTGTGATACATGATTGTTCTATATTGTATAACCCTGTCTATCTAGGAAATGTGGAAAGCAAACTATATCTGATATTGAAAGTGAATTTATTCAGTTTAAAAGAGATGGTCACATCAACCCTGGATTTCCTACTTTATGTAACTGTCAAGGAATGTATTGTGTAAGCCAGGGTCAGTCAGTTAGAAGGGGGTAATGCTCTGGTGACAACTGTGTGGGCTACTTGTGGGGATTTTATTCACAGGCAGGGCTGTGAGGTGTAATGGAAATGAAGATAAAACTGAGTACGTTCCGAGACCTCAATGAGCAGGGTAGGCTGTCTATTTTCTGAGTCAATCAAGGCCTTCTTATAGCTGGGAGATCCTTAGGCAAAAGAACTTAATATATGAAGTCTCTGCCAGAATTCTAGTCATTTAAGTCTAGTATCCTGTTTTTGCAGACAGCCTTTTTATAAAATTACTAACGTGATATTGAAAATGTGGAAATATTGTTTGCAGTTGTCTACCCTCACCCTTACTCCCACTGCAGATTGTTTTAGAATCTCACTCTTCCATTAATTTGAAAAATGTTCAGGGCCAAGTGCATGGATGTCATCTCTCTTTTCTTTTGAGTAGTCAGAACTCAAACCATTGCTTCCAGCACGTGCTACATGGAACTTCCTATCAGTAAATCCTCTCAGATCAGAAAGTACTGCTTGAAAGAACAGGACAAGGCCCCAGAGGAAGTCTTGGCTGAATGATCAACTTGATAAATCACTCATGCTCTTTTGAATGGTTTAAGGCTGCATGAGTAACTTTTGTAGAAGTAGATTGTCCCACGTATTCCACACATCAACTGACTTGCTAAATACTGGTCTTGTGAATACAGTGAACCTATTGCTGACTGATATTACAGGGAAATGTGAGACTATGCAAAAGTAATTGAGGCCAAATTGTCCTCCCCCTCTCACTGAAATCCTTCTGAAATTCAGTTCACACTTTATTCTGTCAAACCTTCAGACAGTCTTCTAGTGCAGTGTTGCTTACAATATTTGATTGGTGTGGTGGACTTACCTTGGCTGGGTGCCAGGTGCCCACCAAGCCCCTCTATCACTCCACCCCCCACCTCCATCACCAGGGCAAGCAGGGAGAGAATGAGATGGGAAGAATGCCTGGGTTACGATAAAAGCAGTTTGATAAACAGCAGAGAGCAAGGCCGCATGTGCAAAGCAAAAGCAAACAGAGCTGTTATTCTCTACTTCCCATCCGCAGGCGGTGTCAGGCCTGTCCCGGGAAGCAGGGCTCCAGAACGTGGAGCAGTTGTTCAGAGGACAAGTGTCTTCCCAACCAATGCCCCCGTCCTCCTCCTGCCCTCTTCTGTTATAGTTGAGCTGACTCATAAGGTGTGGAATATCCTATTGGTCAACTCGGGTCGGCTGTCCGGGTTGTATCCCCTCCCAGGTCTTGAACCCCTATCCCACTGGGGGGAATGCTGGAAAGGGCCTTGGTGCTGTGTGAGCGCTGCCAGTCACAACACGGGTGTGTTATCAACACCCTCTAGCTCCCAGTACTGCACCATGAGGGCTGCTATGGGGAAAATCAGCTCAACCAGAACCACTACAATTGGCGACTAAGAGAATCAAGTGAATGCAATTAAGAAAACACTAAAAGAATTTCTTATTCTTCAAGAGAAAGGTATTGTTTTCTCTAGTTCTGTC
This sequence comes from Brachypteracias leptosomus, assembly GCA_013401335.1. NCBI lineage: Eukaryota > Metazoa > Chordata > Aves > Coraciiformes > Brachypteraciidae > Brachypteracias > Brachypteracias leptosomus. Next base: position 19,443 of record VYZX01014754.1, read on the forward strand.
TTTTGGAGCCCTACTTTCAAAGTGTCTATCCATTCATTACAGCAGAGCTACAGAAATTGGCAGAATTGGAATAATTCATGTTTTGGTCGTTATAAAGTAGCAAATGTGCTGTCTGCTGAGGTATTATAGACTTATTAGTACAATTAAATAATTTATTCCTGATGAATATCACAGAATTTTGATGACATGTTACTATAACATGCAGCTTATCAATCTGTTCAACACTGAAATAATTAGCGATAGTGACTTTATAAAGGTAATTTCCTTATAGCTTGCCCAGGTCTGATTGTACGTTTGATACAGAAGTTAAATGAATGACAACTCTTTCAAGAGCAAAGCTCAATATAATGTTTAACAGTTCATTGGCAAAGCTAGGTGAGTTTTCTGTGTGATTATAAGCACTTCCAACTTTACATTCAATGCAAAAAATTTTCCTCATGTCTCTGCCAGAATTGAAAACAGCTTCTTCTTTTCTATTTAAGTGTAAAATGTCTTGATTTAATCCCAGCATATATTCTTAGCTACAGAATGAACCTTATAATTGTTTGTGTGGCTATATTAAAACTGATCTTGCCTGCTGATGTTTCTTGCTAGGGAATGGTGATACTAATATCCTGAAAGGTGGAATCATTTACTTAACAGTTTGGTGTCATAACAAGTCTGGGAATCTGAAATTTAAAAAATTTCAATTAATTTCCAGTTGAGACTTTTCTTTAGCTCATTCTGTATGTAGGGAAATAGAATATAGATAAATGTCATGTGAAATGGGAAACATTCCATAGCAGTGGGAATTAAAACTGGCCTATGTGGGTTTTTTTAGCAGGGCCAAAGCCTCCTTTATTTTTTTAATTTTTTTCCTCCAGAATGGAAGGATGTGGAAATAATTCTTGTGATGGTGGGAGAGCTTTTTTTTTACTGGTTAAAAAGTTTTGGTTTATAGCAAACCTTTGCTCTTTAATTCCCTCACAGGAGAAGGGCCAGATGCTAGTGAGGAGGTAGGTTAAATATATCTCTGTACTAGTAAGTGTCAGCAAGTTCAGGAACACTAAGAAAAAATTTAAAAAGTTATATTTTTAGGCATTTTTTCCACCATGAAGAGGTTCAGATCAGGTTACACAAAAAAAGAATGGAATTTTTAGAAGCACTGAGTCTTTTTCCCTTGGCTTTGGAGGACGCAGCTGCCTACATTAGAAAATCCCAACCATAACTGATTGTAGTAATTGAAAAAGTCAAACTTCTGAGTGTTTATCTACCCTAAATTGAACAAGAAATGTCATATCATGCACAATACGAGTATTTATGGCTTGATTCATCTCTTGTAACAGTTTTGTATTGTGGACTCCAGTCAGTTTGTTTGTGATTTTCCTGAATTTATTTATGTTAAGGAAGAAGCTGAGCATGAAGTGACCATTACAAAAGAAAGTAGATATACTACTCCTGTGGGCTGGGAAAGTCCATGGTGCAGAATGCTTCTGGAAACCTGCTCCAAAGTGAGCAAATACCAGGAGAAGGCTGTGATAGAGCAATTGGATAATCCATGGTGCAGAATGCTTCTGGAAACCTGCTCCAAAGTGAGCAAATACCAGGAGAAGGCTGTGATAGAGCAATTGGATAATCCATGGTGCAGAATGCTTCTGGAAACCTGCTCCAAAGTGAGCAAATACCAGGAGAAGGCTGTGATAGAGCAATTGGATAAGAACTGTTCTGAAGAGAGCTAGGAATAGGTAGTTGATAGTCACTTTCCTGCTTATAGTTAAATTTATCATAACATTGTAATGTGAAGGAATGAAGAATTAGTTCTTACTTAATAGCTGTATGTCTGCTGTCCTGTATAATACAAATCTGGGAAGCATTATAGTCTAGTTATTAGAGCTTGCTGAGAGGGAGTCCCTGGATTCTTCTGCATGTGTGCGATGACTTGCCATGTAATCTTTGGGAAATTCATTTATCCTCCTGGGCTGTTTGTTCCTTTCTCTACAAAATGGGGATAACAACATATATCTTTGTTTCACGGTTTTGTACTAAATGGTATTTGTAAAGTTCTTCAAATCTCAAAGGAAGGATGCTTTGGAAGTACGAGTAACACTGGAATCAACCTCATAACTGCACTAATACCTCTTCTGCCACTGATGTAACAGCATTTCTTTGGATACATAGAATGTTCTACTTTTGAATTTCTAATAAAAAATGTTACCAGAAAATATTGTTTAGATTCAACATTATAATCAGATGTAGCTACAATGAATCCAATATATATCTAACCCTAATTATTTCTTTGTATTTTGTAAGCAACATTTGGCAGAGTATTGGCTTCTATGAATTCTACCTGTATCATTTTTTCCGACAAGAATAGGAGGGTCCGAAGCATACTGTGCAACCTGCACTCCCTTATAAACTCATGTCTTACATGACTGCCAGAAAAGGACCCCAAGTATGTGTTTGTGAGTTTGTGGTGTGTGCAGTCATATGCACGCTATTCCTACGTGTTAATTGCATGCTTCCTTTTAAAGTTTTGTGGACAAATTTCTCAGCAGTTTCAGCCCAAATTTTCTCTTACTGAAAAGAAAAGGAGTAAGTTTCATTAAACCTCACTGAAAGTAAGACAGCTGCTTACTGTATGTTAATGAGCGTTGAAAGTGTTGCCAGTGCATATGGAAGATGCCTTTTAAGTGGCCAGGACAATGTAAATAATGCATTATATTGCTGAAAAACACCTGCTAGGGAGAAGAATAGAAAATAGCTATTGCACGTGCTGGTTAGATAATTATGTTGTGAAGTGCAACAAAATCTATGAAGATTCAAGCCAGATCCTGTGGCGTATTGGGGCCAGTCTGCCTTCCACTGCCATAGGCTTCTGGCCATCAGATTGATGCCAGGCAGTCACAGCTGGATCATCTCCAGCATGGTGAAGGTGGCTGGGAAGAAGGTAGAGGCATGAAAGCTGTTTTTCCTTTATGCTTTCTGATCTGAACACACTGTACCAGCTTTCAGGAGTAAGTAGGTCCTAACTGAAGCTGTTTTTACTTTAAAAGGCACACAGGGGTAGGCCAGAAATACAGCCAGTCCATTAGTAGGTGAGCATTGAGAGAAGGGGGCTAAAGAAATTTGATAGACACAATAATACTTTGTAACACTAGAGTAACTTAATAATTGTTGTGCATGCTAAGGAGTCGAGCTGATAAATGTCTCCTCACTGTCGTGTAAACTAACTGAAAGCGAAAAGCTTTGCAGTTTTCTGAAGGACTGTTTC
>VYZX01014754.1:38742-59256 GCA_013401335.1 Brachypteracias leptosomus
GGTTTTATGTAAAAAGAACCCCACATTATTGAAGTAGATATTTTTTTACTTGACAGATGTTGTCAAGCTCAGACAATCAGGTTTTGATGATTGTTTTCCCAGCTCTATTGGCACTCCCGCTACCCCTCTCAAAACACAAAATATGCCTAGAACTCCAACCCAATGAGTGTGAAGAGCATNTTCTTGATGCTCTAAAACACATCAGAATTCTTTCTTACAACATCACTTCATTTATTTTGAAGTAGTAATATTTAAAGTCTAAATTTAGTTGTTATATGCAGTAATGTTTTTCCTGCATGCATAAATTCAATTAATTAAACATTGATTAGTGAATGCATCATTTTTAGTTATAACTAAAAACCCATGTTCTGAGCATAGTGAACTACTGTAGAAATAGTTAAATTTACATTTTATGTAACATACTCTTATGTAAAGATCTGATTGCAGTTACACAAAAAAATACACAGAGAAGAGTGTTTTACTAAACATTTAGGGAAATGGTGTTCTAGTTCAATTTAGGAATACCAGTACAGTGTTCCCTCTTGTCCAGTTAAAGTATTACTTTAATTTTTAGGCTTCTCATGAGTAGTTAATCACAGCTTTTCTGTAGGTCTTCATTACAGAGGCTGCGGTATATAAGCATCAATGATACAAAGTAGTATTTGTGTCTTTTGTATTATTCCCGTATCAGCCTTTCTTAAATTCTGGTACCCAACCTCCTAGTACCAATTTCATTTTGTTTCTAATAACTACTTATTTACTTAACTGTACTCTGATAGAGAAAAATAGGAAAGAATCAGATCCTTTGCAGATTGTAGCTAGCTAATATATAATGTTATTCAGACAAAAATAAACCTACTGCTAGATTTTTTTTTTTTTTCTCAATAATGCAATACATTTTTCTGGAACAGTAAACATAGGAAAGAAAGTCTAGACAAATGAAATGACATTGCTGTACTATTTTTAGCATTTCATGCTCAAGATAAAGGCATTTGTTCTTAAATATTTAAGGATGCTATTTTAAAATCTTTCCTTTCATAGTAAGACCACAACATGCTCACCAATGTGCAGTTTTATGATGCCCAAAGAGAAGCATGCATTAAGTGATGATAGGAAGATGAGTAGCTTAAAAAGAGATTTACAAAGAGGCAACAAGCTAAAGCTTTTGCTGGCACTTAAATACTACTTCGGCGTTAAGATGGCTTGCAACGCATCACAGCTACTTACTAGAGTATCTGAAGTGGTTATTCTGGTGGTATTTAGTCCTACCAGAGATGGGAGAGTTTGGGACATCCAGTTAGAGATGATTGCCATGGTACTAAGAACAGCACCAAGCTTCAGCAGTGGAGGACTCATTGCTGTGGAGCTAATGAGTTTTCATGGTGGCTGATTATCATCCTAGTGCAGGCTGGCAGTGAGAGGTATGACTGCAGCACACAACATCCACAGCATGAAAGGAGATCAGGCTACCCAGATTTAATCATCCATTAAAAACACTCATATCTTCGTTTGCTCTCTGTCTTTCTGGTCTTACTAACAAATACTTCTGTCTTGCTTATGCTGACTACTAAAAAGACAGTCCTTTCTATGCTAATAATCGTTGTAGTTTCCAGTAGGAGATGAAATGGGTGAATTACCTCTTTATAGGTGCTAGACTCAATTAGCACTTAATTAGTTCAGTCTTTGCAGAGTGGTATGTGTTCCTGTCTGAAATACAAAAGCCCAACCACAAGCCCAAGCACAAATAACCTCCCTACTCCTCATCACCACTTTGCTAGAGGTATACTCGGATCTGTTTCTAAATATGATACTATACTTGACCAAGTGGATGGAGAGGGGGAGAACTGTCAGCCTGCCCATGAAAACACCAGAAACCTTTCTGAACTTTACTTGATTTGCTGATTCCACATAAATTACAAATATCATTGACTTTATAATTTGCAGATTTAGTTATTATGAGATTTGTTGTTTAGGAAAGAATGTTGAAGCAGTAAAGATTTACATTTCTCAGTGTTCTTGTTAGTTTACAAATTTTTATACTGAGAGTTACTGCATTCCATCCAGGGCTGGCAGACTCAGTATGTCTTCATTGCTGTTTAGATGGAAACAGAAGACAAATTGTGTCTCATGTTACATTTTGAGGCTTAAATCTACTGTTCTCTAGTGCTGTAGAATGATCTCCAGGTTCATTAGCAATTTATCTTTTTCATAAATATAGCAAGTGTGGGGGGGGAAACACCAGAAAAAGAGAGTGTAGAAATCATTTGACATTGGGGTGCTTTTACTTTTTTAGAATTATTTTAAAAAGAAGAAATATTGAGCAAGGTTTTCTAACAGCAATTGTTTTAGAGAAAACTTGTGTAGAAGTTTGCAGAGAGATAGATCACTGCATTTTTTGCAGAGACAGTTATGGACTTTGTTTCTGAATTTGCTTCCAAAAGACTGTATTTGTTAAGCAATTTTGGTGGTTTGTGTGAAGTAAACCGGTAGTGAAACTGAAGGGATGTATTTTTCTAGGAGTGTGTGATCATGAATGCAGTTATTAAAGTTACTCTAACCCTGCAAACAGTTTTTCAGAGTCTCAGAGCTTGTACACCAAATTCAGGCTGTGCTTTCCTCTTCCAACATTCATTCTGAATTATTTCAATAAATCTCTGCAGTTTAATGAAGACATGTGGAGTTGTTGGTTTGTTTTTTTAAGAAAAACCGCATTGACAGATATTATGTAATCATAAAGAGTCTTCCAGTAATAGAATACAGAAAGAAATTCTGTGTATCCAAATATTAAATGTTTTCTGGGAGTTACACAGTAAGGTAAGGTGTGAAATGTTTCAAGTACTCATTCACTGAAGAGATGCATTTGAAAACAATGAAAGAGTATGAGTTTGTTTCCATACAGCCTCTGCACAGAAAAGTAAGTTTTTTGCTAGTTTCTCTATATATATACATGTTGCAGTAAAAGGCCTAAATATGAAAATGATAATCAGTTAAATACTAAACACAATGTAGGGGTTTTTTTATCTATAGCATGTTGTGAATGCCCACACTTGTTTGAATGCATTTTGGTTTACTTCACATACTTTGTCTAATTGATACCAAAATTCCTGGGACAAAATACAACTCCTGGGACAAAATAACACACAAGGGCTGTTTTCTCCGGAGAACTCAGATTGCTTTCAAAATAGGAACTGATAGTTGATGACACTGATGTCTGAATAAGAAAACATGGGGGTTTTTCTCTCTTCCAAAAAAAAACCACCTCAGTAAAAAAATGCTGCACTGGATCAGTCTCCTTGATCCATTTAGCTCTTTCTCTAGCTATGACCAGCAGTGGGTGCTTAAGAGTGTAAGAAGAGAACAAACATGTAGTAATATTTTTCTTGGCATAACCTTCCAGTAAACTATGATACTTACTAGGCCAGAGGTTGTAACTTTGTGTTCAATAGTCTTTCATGATACTTTCTTTCATTAATTTCTCAAGTAACTTTTAAACTCTTCTGTACTTTTAGAAGGCACAACATCCACTGGCATGGAGTTCCACAGTTTAATCATGTTTTGTGTGAAAGCATCTGGGGAAGAACAATCCCAGGTATCAGTACAGGTTGGGGGCTGGCCTGCTAGAGAGCAACTCTGGGGAAAAGGACTGGGGAGTTCTGGTGGACAGAAGGCTGGCCATGAGCTAATAATGTGCCCTTGCAGCCAAGAAAGCCAATGGTATCCTGGGATGCAGTGAGAAGAGCGTGGCCAGCAGGTTGAAGGAAGTTCTCCTCCTGCTCTACTCTGCCCTGGTGAGGCCTCATCTGGAGTATTATGTCCAGTTCTGGATCCACCAGTTTGTGAGAGACAGGGAAATACTGGAAAGAATCCAGCACTGGGCCACTAGGATGATTAAAGGATAGGAGCATCTACCATACAAGGAAGGGCTGAGGGAGCTGAGTCTGGAGAAGAGGAGGCTGAGAGGGGATCTGATCAATGCTTATAAATGTCTAAAGGGCAAGTGTCAGGATGATGGGGCCAGGCTTTCCTCAGTGGTGTCCAGTGAAAGGATAAGGGACAACGACCACAAACTGGTAAACAGGAGGTTCAACCTAAACATAAGGAAACATTTCTTTACTGTGAGGGTAACAGAGCACTGGAACAGGCTGCCCAAAAAGGTTGTGCTATCTCTGTCTCTGGAGACATTTAAAATGCTCTGCTAAATCCAAATCTGCAATTTTCCTTTGAAAACCCTTTTTAAAAAAAATAAAAAAAAATCTCTTATCTGCTTCAAATAACCAGGATTGCTTTCAGCTACTTAATAGAAAAAACCCTTTATCAATGCATTTGGATATTGCAAATATGGTAATCAAGCCCATGAAACAACTCAGTTTTGTTGAATCTCATAACCCTGTTGGTACTTTTTGAGAGCCAGTGGTGACTCCACTTTCTGTTATTCTATGGACTTCACAGGAATCAATAGCAGCATTAGGTTTCATAAATCAACATTTGTGTTGAAGTCTGTGCTTACTCTCTGGGGTGTGTTCTAGGACCTCGGCCTCCTGCTTGTCTGGAGTAAGCAACTGCTGCAATGTACTGCCTCCAGCCAGGCATCTGAGTTTCCTTACTGTGAAAACCAGAGTGCAAAGGTGGCTTCTATGTGCCACATTTAATGCCAATATAGACTCGAGGTGATATGTGAATGTGCTTCAGAACTTCAGAAGCACTCCTGCATCTCACAGTCTGTAATGACAGCTGTTTTAATCAGCATATTTTCTGTGTTTCAGAAGATAAATTTCATAAAAGAACTTTTATGAAAGTTTATATGAAAATTTTTTCATAAAAAACTTGGATGGTGTCATGGTGGTCATTACATACATTTCTCTGAAGACAAGAGACCTTGTGGCAAGACATCCTGATATGGTGTCTTGAGACTGAGAGGTCAGGCAGGCATTACCTCAACATGGTGAAGAACATAGTGAGTGGAGGTGTTCAAATCTTTGAAACAGAGTTCACGTTTCTGTGGAGATCGGCTCAGTTGTCTACTGAACAGATGTGCATATTGAGCTGTCTAGAATGACATCACATTGAGCTACAGCTGTTAATATTTTTGGTTTTCTTTTCTTAAACATTTTCTGTCTCACAAAAGAGCATAATCAGTCCCCTCCTGACTGTTTTAACCTTGGACAAAACACATTCAAAAGACAATAAAAGGTTTTTCTGAAGTCCAGACAAATAATTACTGCTGAATGTCCTTAATCCAGTGTATTGTCAACTCAGTGGTGTTTTTTTAGTTATTATAATTATTCCTAGCAGATGATATGCTGCTTGATTCTTGTGATAGAGTATTCGTTAGTACAGTTTAGAATTTTATTTTTTTCTGACTAGTTTACCTGCTGAAGAGAAAACCTTCTGACGTGTGATTCATGATATCATGACTAGATACAGCTTTAAAGACCGTAGCAGGAGTTAGTCCCCTAGTACTCTTGTCTGGTTATATAATAACCATATAGTTGATATGTGATTGGTGTCCCCATGGTGCTGAAGTTAGATCCCCTATAACTGCGCAAGGGCTTTAAAGCACATTTGCACTGCAGTGCAGGGATGATGGCAGCTTGTAGAGGTATTTGCAAGTCTTCTAATGTAGCTGTAGCCCAGGGGCTAACAGGAGTGTAGCTTACACTGTAAAGGTGCAAAACCATTCTAGAACTGCAAGTATGTGACAGCTGTGTCCTAGACTGCTGCAAATTTAATACTAAGCTTGGGTTTATTTACATAGGTTACACTTTTCTCCTAGACAAGGACATTACATGTTCAGTGTAATGGTCACTGTTCTATGTATCTGATAATGCCTCATTTCATGTACCATTTGACAAATGGTTGCTTCAGAGTAGTACTGTGAGAGAGGATGTATGTGGGAATAGAGCCTCTGAAAAGGTTTCTTTCCTGCACAGTGGAAATATTCACTGGAACTGTATTTTGTTTGTGCCCCTAAATGTCCCAAACTCCTTTATATTAAGGAACTAAAACTTTAAAATATTTTTAGCTGTATTTTGCCATAAATATTTGGGTAAATTAAAAAATGACAAACAAATAGCAGAAAATTTTTGAGAAGCACATCTGAAATCACATATACAAAGATCTTAACAGAAACCACAGAATAGCTGGAGTTATTCTCATCCCACCAGGAAGTAGAAACAAAACCTTATGATCTGTGTTGCATTTCAGCTCTGGTTTGCTTTTGTTTTTTGTTTTTTTTTTAAAAGGTGCAATTTCACATTTCCACTCTATGATAAACTGATATGAAGTAGTTTTCTGAACAAGAGCTGAAAAGCAACACCAATTCTGAAATCTGCACATTATTCTTTATTACCATGAAATTTCTACTGGTATGATAACTTCCTCTTTCATAGCTAACTTCTCCAAAAATCAGGAAAAGCAAAAATATTTATACAGAATAACTGCAGATGCCATATTTTGGTCTTACACAAAAGTATGGTAATCTGTAAAAATCACAGTATTGTTAGTACAGCTACTGTACACCAGTTCTGTAATATTCAATTATTATAAATTATTAGGGGTATTAAAGGTATTATTAAGATATTGTACAAATGTTCTTATTTACTGTTATTATATAAGAAGTTGGAGGCTCTTCTAGTCACTGGTGTTTACTGTCACTTTGAGATCCTGTTACATTTTAATATGTGTTAAATAAAGTCTAATGTAAATGAGAATACAGTCCATTATTACATTATCATAACTGAGGTATAATAATCTCTGAACTATAAAAAGTAATTAACATCAATATTAGGATTATCAAGAAAGCAAATGTCCTGAGAGTCAGCAATATGTGAATACACACATAAATGCATGAAAAATGTCTAATTACCTTCTGGCTGGAGGAAAAGAAGCAGTTATTGTAAGAAAGAGGAAATGGTGAAGTTCAGCAGCTGTCACCGAACCCTGATGTCAGCTTATTTAATGTATGTTACAAAAAAAAAAAAGTTATCGTATTCCCAAATATTTCTTACAATTCAGAATCATGTTCATGGTAAATGCTATAAAGTCTTTGTCTAAAACCTTGAATTTTATGCAGCTAGAGATCCAAGTGATTGCACACTCATGGCTTGGCTGTCTTAAATAGCTTCCTTTGAAGCAGAGCAAAGTCAGGAATCTTAAATCTCCATAAGTTTGTACTTTGACAGGTTAGATTTAAAAAGTAATCTCATACATAAAAGCCAACGCTTTTCTTGTTACAGGGTTGTTTTGTAGTGTATAGAGTTCCTTTTCTTCACGTGATGTATTCTGGTGGTGACTCTGTAGTACATTGATTTTAAAAATGTATGTCAGTACATTAGTCATGTTCCTGAGCATTATTATTTATTCACGTAAGGTTAATGCATGTATAAAGCAAAGTTCTCGGAATCTGAATAGCAATTAAAATTCGTAGAGCCCGCAGATGGACTGAGAAAGTTCCTCTTTGCTCTTTCAGTTAAATTCTAATTCTCTGAATTTAGAAACACTGAGAAAAAAATCAGCTTCTTCATCTCCAGTTTTTTTTGTTACTTGACAAATTCAGTTACTAGTGAGTAATAATACCCAAGTTCTTTGTAAGAGCAGATTGAGAAGTATGTGCCCCTTCTAGAGAATATCCTTTCNGACAAATGGTTGCTTCAGAGTAGTACTGTGAGAGAGGATGTATGTGGGAATAGAGCCTCTGAAAAGGTTTCTTTCCTGCACAGTGGAAATATTCACTGGAACTGTATTTTGTTTGTGCCCCTAAATGTCCCAAACTCCTTTATATTAAGGAACTAAAACTTTAAAATATTTTTAGCTGTATTTTGCCATAAATATTTGGGTAAATTAAAAAATGACAAACAAATAGCAGAAAATTTTTGAGAAGCACATCTGAAATCACATATACAAAGATCTTAACAGAAACCACAGAATAGCTGGAGTTATTCTCATCCCACCAGGAAGTAGAAACAAAACCTTATGATCTGTGTTGCATTTCAGCTCTGGTTTGCTTTTGTTTTTTGTTTTTTTTTTAAAAGGTGCAATTTCACATTTCCACTCTATGATAAACTGATATGAAGTAGTTTTCTGAACAAGAGCTGAAAAGCAACACCAATTCTGAAATCTGCACATTATTCTTTATTACCATGAAATTTCTACTGGTATGATAACTTCCTCTTTCATAGCTAACTTCTCCAAAAATCAGGAAAAGCAAAAATATTTATACAGAATAACTGCAGATGCCATATTTTGGTCTTACACAAAAGTATGGTAATCTGTAAAAATCACAGTATTGTTAGTACAGCTACTGTACACCAGTTCTGTAATATTCAATTATTATAAATTATTAGGGGTATTAAAGGTATTATTAAGATATTGTACAAATGTTCTTATTTACTGTTATTATATAAGAAGTTGGAGGCTCTTCTAGTCACTGGTGTTTACTGTCACTTTGAGATCCTGTTACATTTTAATATGTGTTAAATAAAGTCTAATGTAAATGAGAATACAGTCCATTATTACATTATCATAACTGAGGTATAATAATCTCTGAACTATAAAAAGTAATTAACATCAATATTAGGATTATCAAGAAAGCAAATGTCCTGAGAGTCAGCAATATGTGAATACACACATAAATGCATGAAAAATGTCTAATTACCTTCTGGCTGGAGGAAAAGAAGCAGTTATTGTAAGAAAGAGGAAATGGTGAAGTTCAGCAGCTGTCACCGAACCCTGATGTCAGCTTATTTAATGTATGTTACAAAAAAAAAAAAGTTATCGTATTCCCAAATATTTCTTACAATTCAGAATCATGTTCATGGTAAATGCTATAAAGTCTTTGTCTAAAACCTTGAATTTTATGCAGCTAGAGATCCAAGTGATTGCACACTCATGGCTTGGCTGTCTTAAATAGCTTCCTTTGAAGCAGAGCAAAGTCAGGAATCTTAAATCTCCATAAGTTTGTACTTTGACAGGTTAGATTTAAAAAGTAATCTCATACATAAAAGCCAACGCTTTTCTTGTTACAGGGTTGTTTTGTAGTGTATAGAGTTCCTTTTCTTCACGTGATGTATTCTGGTGGTGACTCTGTAGTACATTGATTTTAAAAATGTATGTCAGTACATTAGTCATGTTCCTGAGCATTATTATTTATTCACGTAAGGTTAATGCATGTATAAAGCAAAGTTCTCGGAATCTGAATAGCAATTAAAATTCGTAGAGCCCGCAGATGGACTGAGAAAGTTCCTCTTTGCTCTTTCAGTTAAATTCTAATTCTCTGAATTTAGAAACACTGAGAAAAAAATCAGCTTCTTCATCTCCAGTTTTTTTTGTTACTTGACAAATTCAGTTACTAGTGAGTAATAATACCCAAGTTCTTTGTAAGAGCAGATTGAGAAGTATGTGCCCCTTCTAGAGAATATCCTTTCACCAGCTCATCTATGAGTACACAGCAACATTCTTCAGTCAAGCGTCTCCACAGTAAAACCATTGAACAAGGAATTTTTAAAGTCTGTTGTCCATTACATGCTTCTAAACCAATGCTGTTGAGGTGGCATTCTGAAGTGGCCTTCAGGCTTCAGGGAGCTGCCTTTGAATGAAGGAAGACATTGTTCTTAAAGTGCATTTTCATGTTTTTTTTTCCCACCAATTCTCTTGTGTTCTGCTCTTAGCAATTCACAAGTGTACAGAGTAACAAAGTGGTGTGTCTACAGCTCATGATGAGCATTGCCTGAAACTAGAAGCAGGCAGGACAGTGTACTCTAGGAAAGTCTGCAGTAAATTGAAACAGCTGAAGAAGGGAAGGACTAACTGCAGTGAATACAAAACCTTCTTTGGTTGATTTCCTACCATTTTAATTTTCAATAACATTTATGTCAGATACTTGGTAAAACCTCATCAGCTTTTCCCTCAAATGTGTAATGAATCTAATGGGAGAAAAAGAATTTAGTGAATTTACTCTCTTCTGTCCTATTTTTCTGGATGATTAAGGTTATTCATGCTTACTCAAAAAGCTTCTTTTCTAAAATACAAAGATATATCTATTTAGTAGAGAATGACTAAAGATTATGCAGATGCTCCTTTTCCCTTCAACAGAGGCTGAGAATATACACATTTTTGGAGGATCCTGGGGTCTCTTCTCTTGTCGTAAACATCCACAGAATGGCAGGGAGTAAAATTGAATGGCCCTGAGTCTGGAACTAGTTGGGCATCGCACAGTACTGCAATTCTGATGTTTTTTTTGAAACTGTAGGGATTGGATATATGGATTTACACATAATTCCTCCCAGAATAATCCTGATGCTTAAGATTTTTAACCATGTGTAATATTGTCTTTTCTCCATTCTCAAAATATATATTATTCTGTTGAGGGTGGGTGAGGCAGGTAAGCTGGCTTCCATTGAGGATAAATTTAAAAATAAATTTATTCTTAATATGATGTCTAGAAGCTGAAATTCACCATGAAGTTAGATCATATATAATCCTGGAGTAGAGCTTGAGCCACGAAAATTAGTGAATTCTGTTGTAATTTAATAAAATATGTGTTTTCGGCTGGCTCTGAATGCAACAAGGCATCAGAAAACAAAAACATAAGATACTTAGACCAGAAGTCCTTGTAGACTCTGTGAAAATGGCTGGTATAACTGAACTTTCCTCTGGTTAATGTATGTTAACAGCTTTTGGCAGTCGGTGGTTACAGACCCCTAAACTGGAGGTTCCCTGTGGACACCACAGGTAAATTTGGTCAGTCCCTTTTAAAAATCCTTTTGAATCTGTGAGTGAGAAAAAGAAAGTAGAAAAGCTTTGTAAACTAACATTCCATGTAAAAGGGCAATTTTGGCTTTGGGAAAAGACTAGTGGGCAATTTCTGTACTTAGAAATACAACAGGGTTCGGGCATGGGGTTGAACACTGGCCCACAGCAAATCATGCTGTTGTTAACGTGCGCCCTTATTACCCTTTCCTTTTATGCACGGGCACGATTCAGAGTTAGATGATTTGGTCATGGATGTAGCATTTCAGGAGGGAACAAGAGTAGTTTTGGTGTGTGGAAAGAAGCTGTGCCTTGGGATCCAGGGAGCAGCTCATCTTTTTATTTAGTAGCATGGTTGTGTTCATGTTTGGCTAAGCCTGTCTGTGGAACTAAAAGCAAAGGACATATCTACTGTTGTTAGATTTCTGCTGTATTCTGACAAAGACATCTTTGTATGTTCTTTGTAAATTACAGTGCATCATGCAAACACTTGGCTTTATCCTCTTATTTCCTAGTGCAGATAGGTGTCAAGGTTCTATAAAATAATGAATGGGAAAGTGAAATGGGGAGGGTTATCCTACTGCCTTGTCCTTCATCCCACCATGTTTTGTATATCCTTTTGGCAAGTCTCTTCTCAAACTCTCTTGTTACACTGATTCCCTCTGCTAACATATCCCTGTCATACCCTCTATAAGGATGAAATAGGGAAAATTCTTCAGAAGTCTAAACTAGTGCTTACTTCTAGTGGTCAGGCACCCCACAGGCTACAGTACATGTTGATACTAACCAAAAACTTCAGGGTTTAACCAGCATGGCCCTGGCATTTAAAGGCTGTACCATCTTCCTGTTAGGATTTTGTGACAACAATGGCAGTAATAGCATTTCCCTTCTGAGACAGGAGGATCTCTTTCAGTAGGCAGAAAAACCGAGAAAGAAAATTATATGCCTGTTCAGAAAGCACTGTGTGTGTTTCCCGCAAAATCCTCAAAACTTAATTGCAAGTGAATCCATTTTTAATGGATACTGTTTCTCAATGCCATTCTGGAAGGACTAGTTTACTTTTAAACAGGGATGAAAACATGCAAAGAACATAAGAGAATACTGAGAAAATTCCACAGGCAATCTTTCCTGCAAAACAAAGGTGTTAATCTGAACACTAAGGCCAAATTCCAGTAGAGTTAGCTGTATTCTGTCTAGCAAAATGCTTTCTGCAGTTCCAGCTGAATATCGTAATCTCTTCTCAACGCTATATACTGCTTTGAATACAATTAAGCATGTGATGCTTTTTCTCGGAAGTGGCTGCATTTCAGTAGTAGGCAAAATAGTCCATGTATATGCCACAGAACATGATCCGAGATCAAAGATGCTATAAAATACTTTTTTGTTTAAATAAGAGTATGGAAAGCAACCACTTGTTATTTTGCAAGACTGTAACAATTCTGAAAGTTTCTGATTTGAATAATGCTGAGAAGAACTAAAGATATTTATTTGCAAATGATTTGATATTGTATTACATGCAGAAAAATAATACAGAGCATTTCATAGACCTCATTGAAATTATGACGTGCTATTTTTTGAGCTGCATTTTATTACCTACTTATATTTTACAGAATAGAAATAGAAGTTTTAAAACATATTTCACTTTAAAGTATTCAATTGCTCATTTTTATGAATCCTGCCCTTTCCCTGCTCATTTTTTTCTTACTGAGATTATCAAAGCAGGTGTGTAAGGCTCTGGGTGGCTGAGCTAGGGCTGTCCTGGTGAGGGCCGGGTGCTGTTCTCTGCAGGGCTGCCCAGGGCTGGGATGACAATAGCAACAGCAGCTTTTCATGGGTGAGGAATTTGGTTGTCAAATTTAAAGGTCCAAGATTCTGTTCCCAGCCCCTACTGTGCAAAAAGAGAGTGTATTGAATTGATGCTGTTGTGTGAAGACAGTACTGTGAGAAATGCACTTTTGTTATGCACAGCAGTGAACAAAACCAAATGTAAGTATAAAAAAACCCCCACGAATGTGTCCCAGATATTGTGAAGATCAGTGTTCTTAACACTCATGTAGTAATGCTGGCTGGTACAAATAAATAAAAACCCTAAATAATACATGGTTTAGTCTTGGCTACCATTTTCCTGAAATGACAAAATGCCAATTTTGTAAGTTTTTATACGTATGATTGAGATATCTGCATAGGGATGAGAAGCAAGATTGTAAAAGCTAGTTCAAACATGAGAAGTTTACAATAACTTTGTAAAACTAGTAGGAGAAAGGAAAAGAAAGCTACAGGGGGGAAAGGGAGAGAAGAAAAAAATCAAGCTGTAAGTACTGAGAGTTAAGCGGGGAGTTATTTACTAGGGATTGCTGCCTCTTTGCTCCTAACTTGTCACTTGAATGAAAGATACTGTTGTATGCCACCGATGCCATCTGGAGTAAGTAGACTGCCCTGATAACCCAGCGGGCTCAAAAAGGGAGCCTCAATCGCCCTGGCATAGTGGAAGTGATCACCAACTGGCCAGAGGGGACGGATTTCGGAATGCCACCGGACGAGACAGTGACTTGTGCTGAGGAAGCCCCCCCATACAATGAACTCTCAGATAATGAAAAGAAATTTGCTCTGTTCACAGATGGATCTTGCCGTCTGGTAGGAAACCAGAGGAGGTGGAAAACTGCTGTTTGGAGTCCTACACAGAGAGTTGCAGAAGCAAATGAGGGAGAAGGTGAGTCGAGCCAATTTGCAGAGGTAAAAGCCATCCAGCTGGCCCTGGACATTGCAGAACGAGACAAGTGGCCGTCACTTTACCTCTACACCGACTCATGGATGGTGGCAAATGCCTTATGGGGGTGGCTAAAGGAATNAGAGGAATTTAACTCTGGCTGAGAAAATTTAATTTCAGAATGTATAGTATAAGGTCTGGCAAAGCAGTGATAAGATGTTAAAAGTTTCTTTTCTAGAAAGCAACGTGGCGTCCAGAAGTTTCAGGATGAACCTGCAGCTCACGAGCACGAGCCCTGATGAACTTTGTACCATCTGTCCTGTGAGGAGAAAGAACTGTTCCTGATTCCTTCCCATTCCTGTCTTGCTGGAACATGACCTGCAGTGTCCTGCCCTGAGAGCCTGCTGGGATGGATGATGACCTGCAACCTGGACTCTAGTGACTACTGTATAGTGACTGTTTGCAACTTAATGAATGAGTATGGCAAGAAACTGGTATGGAATAAGGAGTGGAATGTTGTGGTTTAAGGTTTTTTTTTTAGGGGGGGACACTGTGGGGGACCTCAGCTGGGCTGAGGCCCTTGGACAGGGTAGCTTTGACCTTGAGAAGATTCCATTCTACTCTTGAGAGAATAAACAAGAACAAGAATAACTCCGAGATAAACAAAGTGTTGACCAAAAACTGAGGAGCAGGTGTTCTTGTGGCAGAAAAGCTGAGTTGTGATGAACTCTGCAAATATTGTCCAATAACGAAGAATAATAACAACTTTGGACCAATGGGGACAAGACACCTTTTGGGAAAACAAGGAGAAGAGAAAGTATAAATGTACTGAGAAAGAGAACAATAAAGGCTTCTGCTTTTGCTTGCTTGCTTTTGCTAAGATTTGTTGTCGCTTTGTCCGTCCCGACTGCGACAGGACACGACACAGGTACAGTGGCTATTCCACTCCCCTTCCTGCCACATTCTATAAAAGGACACAGGAAGTTCCATTCGTCCCTTCCTTTCTGGGGTTCCTGCTGGGACCGCACCTCCACATGGCTGGCTACAACTCCATGTGGTTCAGGAGAAATCCAGCAGCATCCGAGAATCGGTTTTGTATATATTTGTATATACACCTCCTCTTATTATCTCTGCATATTCCCCTTCCATTAGTACCTTTTTGTTCCCTGTTAAAATTGTAATCTTAACTTCCAACTTTGTGAAGGCCTTTTTTTTTCCTCCCCCAGGAGAGAAGAGGGAAGGGGAGAGGAGTGAAACAAATTCTGCTCCGTGGGACTTGCCCTGAGCCTTAAACTGAGACAGATACCTAGAAGACAGACAATCCAAAGCACCTTTTTGTAAATTCAGTATTTATGCATGGCAGAGTGGCAGTAATGCTAGTGCGCCCATCCTTAGCATGATCATTGTCACCTTGGGTATACTGCTTGCTGTGTGAGGATTGATCCCTTCCTTGAGAATTAAAAAAATCCTGAACTGGTTAATATTCTGAGTATTGAAAGTTGCCTCTTTTTTTGGAAAAAGAAGGTTACTGTAGTTCACTCAGCTTATGATTTTCCAGATCCCAGACTCAGCATATGTGCTGGACAAGCACAGATATCCATATTGTTTTGAAAGAAGTAATTTGTATTCTGACTTTCCTTCCTCATTTTCTACCAGCAGTTTGACTTAGGTGTGATTGACAAACCACTTCACAAGGGTTTCAGTATTAGCTCAGAAATGCTCAGAAAAATCCCTATATGCAATAGTTAACACCTATTAGGAGAGGCAATGTTCTTTTGATTGGAAAAGAGTGGTGTACATGGAAAATTCTTTTAAAACTAGACACAAAAAATTGTGACCCAATATAAACACTGAGATAGATGTAGAATATTTCTTCAAACTTGAGGAAAATAAAAACTGGAGAGTGTCTAAATAACTATGTTCATAACATATGTGGCTTGCATAGTGATACTTAAAGGTTAATCATTTCAGTGCTTGTGATTCTTCACCTTGTAATGTGTTATCCTTTACCCCATTTTTTGTGTGTCTCTGAAACAGGCATTGAATCCTATTCTCTGAGTTAGAAAGCTGTGGTCTTGGGCTAATAATGAGTGATTTTTCAGTTATTACAGAATGTGACTGCAGCATTTGAGGAGATGGTAGGAAATGGTTGGGCTTTGTGTTGCTTTTCAGTCATGCAGTGGAATGTCTGATACTACAGGCTATGGCAGTGAAAGAGAACAAAGCTTGTACGGCACAGTAAGCAGTTCTGACATCAAACTGATCAATGACTTATCCCACTCAAAAGGTTCACACTTCAGTTTCCAAATGCAAAGTATTCTAAAAAAAAATAATAGTACGCATCATGTCACATTACATTCATTTTCCTATAGTTGCATTTTATGACCAAAGGAAATTAAGTCATTTTCAATTTATGAGATAACTGGAATTTTGAAGTTTTGCGGGGTTAGTGAGCTGACAACAGAGGAGAAAAAATGATGAAGACTCAGGCGATGCTGCACCAGAAGCCTTCTGTTCACTGACACTCTCCATGCAGTCTGTAACCTATATGTCTTTTCAGCAGTTTAAGGCTATTTTTATCATCTCCAGAACTTAATCCCTGTGTGCAGTCATAATCCTCTGTTTACAATATCAAAATTAAAAACTGTAGAGATGACTATTATCTCACAGGAGAAAAATACAAAATGTGTGAGGAGTGGGCATCAATGAATAGCTTGGAGGCGAAGATTTCAGTTCCAGAGACAAAGATTTCTGTCCCTAAGAAGTTCAATGCAGGCATTTTTCTTTTAAGCTTGAGTTAGGGGGAGTTCATGAATTCAGAATCAAAATGTCAGTGAGTCTTTAAAGGGCTGCTTAGCAATGTGGTTGTGAAGAATAAAATTCATAGGCAAAGTTGGTCAAGTTTTATGTGAGCTTTCAGATCTAATTAATTAAAAAATGCCAAGATTTTGATTAATGAAGGCATTTACCTAACTTTTGAGATTTGATATTCATTTTACAGGGAGATTCAACTAACTCCTTATCAATTGACAGAGAAATTTAACAAAAAATTTGTTCTAAATCTTGCAATTTGTTTCTGCAGCTTGGCTAACACTGATGCAGAAAGTGAAGGAATTATTTGAACAAGGGCAAAAAAAATCACTTTGTACACACAAATTGTGCTAGAGCTCCCCAAAAAATTTTTCAATCCAAAACCTTCATTTAAAAAACATGCACAAACTCATCTCAAGGATCACAAAACAAAAAAGGAAATTTCAATCCGAACTACTGTGAAGGCTATGAGAGTAAGACACCCCCTCCCCCTATCAAACAATACATGCCATTCAGGTCACATATGAATGTCTGCAGAGGAAAAGTTTTAATTCATTTTTGTGATATTACCATATCTTACATCTGAGATGACTAAATTGCAGCCATTTGTACCATTCACCTGAGATGCTTATTTGGATTTCATAAAAGCTTGAATACCAGACTATCTGGTATGCACTTTTCTGTAATTTAAAAGGAAAAAAACTCCATCAGTCATATAATGCATTATAGAATATAGTATTTAAGAACCAAATGTGTAAGTATAGTCTTCTTACACCCAAACCATTCATATGTTAGTCCTTCATACAGTGAAAGTAACTGAGAATATTGATACTTTGGTTGTCAACAGAGAAAAGCTGTTGAAATCATGTTGTCATTATTGCTGGAGCTAAAAGTGAACTTTCTTAATCATGGGAAAGTCTTTTGCAGTATGATTTCTGTCATTCATTTAATAGCATGAGTCATAGTAATGTCTTTCATAAACAAAGCAAGCATCATAATTTAACTCTTCTCACCTATTTTAGACTGTTTAGGATTCTGCAGATCTTAAATCTGATGCAAGGGATGACCATTTGAGACTGAAGACTGTTAGTAAAACTATTCTAAATTATCTCCACCGGGAGCTCTTTTTCTTATACTACCCCATGCACGTTTTACAGATAATACAAGCTGTTTCCTGAAGGGCACTTTAGCAAATCTCAGCTTGCATTTATACTACATTTTTCTGTAAGAATTTAAGTTGAGAATTAAAAGAAAGTGTTAAATTTTAGCTCTGGAGTGACTTAATTAAATGACAGTCTCTTTGCAGATGTTTTTTGCTTTTTATAGTCAAATAATCAAAACCATTTCAAAGGTAAAGTGTGGCTTGTGTGATAGATTACCTTTGCTCACATTTTTAAGCTCTTTTCTGGACTGTGAGATTTTTGATTCATTGTCCAATGTACTAAGGATGCAGATGAGTTATTTCATGAATTAAAGGGAAATTCGGTAGATAAAGTTAGTGACATGCATATTTTTTCATCTGTAGTATGACGAATTAAAATATTCTGATGAATTAAAAATGTTAAACTTAATACTGGAGATTTTGTTAAATGATTTTGGTACAAAAGGAAACATTTTAGAATGCTTTCTTTTAATCAATTGTCAGCATATGAAAGAGACAAGTCCCTAGGTTGCAAATGACTTTTTGATCCACAGAAAGCTTGTCAATCAAGTCACTTCATATAAGTTCAATGGTTTATTAGGAACATGAATGGATATTTTGGGCTGAAAAAGAAATTCTAATTTCAAATAAATACCAGCTTAGACACTTTAATGCTTTTGAAAAATTAATAGAGACTTGAAATATACTTTGTTATTTAACAGAGTGCTGAATATAGCCATACTCTAAAAGCAAAACAGCCTATGGGAATGAGCCAAGGAAAACAGACTACAGAAACATGCTTAACTGGGGACATTCAAGCTGTCTTCTTTTATCCTGAAATCTAACTGAATGTTTGGCTGCTGGCTGTCTTTCATGTTTATTTATTGTTAAGATACCTGTCTGAGCTGTACAGAAGAAGGTGTTTGCAGTTCTTGCGTGTTTTTGATTCTTCAGAACCCATGGTTATGGTTTCTTAAGCAATGTAAATTGTCAAATCTTTCCCTTAGGAAACCATTTTCTCTAACTCTATCACTTGGTTTAATAAATTATATGACCTCTTCCTAAAAATTTTACGTGGCTTATATATACATAGATGAATGTTGGACACTCCCTTAACATGTATTCATTTTCTGTGCTACAGTTTGCTTTCTGAGTTTAGAGTAAATGACTTCAGAATTAGATTCTCAGATTTGGATCCTTTTTCAGAAGAATTCTGCAATCTGGCTCCAGATTTTCCATTATTCCTTTCAGGACAAATACTTCCCTAGGAGTTATAGGTTGAGGAGGGTACGTGTATTAAGAAATTGAGGTATCAGACTGTAGACTTAGATTTGCTAATGTCCAAGCCTTCCTAACATGGACTTCCCCAGTAGTTCCTTGAGGGTATGATTAATTGCCTATAAATACATATATTTAGTATGTTTGGAACAGATAACAAAACACAAAGCAGTACCCCAAGCAGTGTTCCTCAATGATTTTAATTCCTGCTATGAATTCCCAAATGTATGGGAAATGTCATAGCTATAAATCCCTTGAGCTGATCAGCAATCCCAGAGAAATATTTCAGTGTGGTGTCAATATATTGGATTTGTAAATATTTCTTTCAAAATGTAATAAAAGTATCATATCTAAATGAGCTCATTTGTGTGATGCTGTCCTTTCCCAATGCATATTTTTAACTTGAAACATACAAGAAATCAAGTGGAGGTAAAGGTAAGACCCAGGCAAACTGCTTCAAGTGATTTAAAATAATAGCTTGATCATGAGTACAGAATAAAGTGTTTGATTCCTGCAGCCTTGACTGGAGTACTTCTCTCAAGCCTGAAATGTGGGATCATAGATTGTAGAGTTCTACCCCAAACACATCAGAGCAAGGAGACTGGGTGGAGAACATAGTAAAAACTGGTTTACGTAGAAGATGAGAAACTTCAGCTTTTACCTCAGTTGCATTGTGTTCTAGAAGTAAAGATGGAAAGCTAAGGTTGAATGTGTAAAGGTTACAAATAATATCTGGATATGTTGTGGTTTAAGGTTTGGGGAAGGGGAGGGACAGGTGGAGCGGCTATTCCACTCCCCTTCCTGCCACACTCTATATAAAGGACAGAGGAAGTTCCACTCTCCCCCTCCTCGCTGGAATTTGCTGCTGGCTCTAGACGGCTCTGTGGCTGCTACAACTCCACGTGGCTCGGGAGGAATCCAGCAAGATCCGAGGATTGGTGTTGTATATATTTGTATATATACCTTCCCTTGTTACTTCTGTATATTTCCCTTCCTCTGATATCCCTTTTGTTACTCCCTGTTAAAAGTTGTGATCTTAATTTTTCAACTTTGTGTGAGGCCTTCCTTCCTGCCCTGGGAGGGAAGAGGGGAGGGGGAAGAGGGGTGAAACTAATTCTGATCCGTGGGGGTTGCCCTGAGCCCTAAACGGAGACAAGATATAAATGCTATTAATTGTTTTTACTCTTCCTCTTTTCACTTTGGGCCTTGGAGGAATTAGCATTTAATTTGGAAGATATTGTTCCTGTGTTGCTGGAAGTTTATGTTGTCCAGGACTTAGCAAGCATGCTAGAATCTAATGAAACCAGTATGGGAATGAAGGCTGGGAATCAGGAAGTGTAGGAGATTCATAAGAAGAAAGATAAAATCTCTTGCTTTGACTCAAAAGTGAGGTATTAGAATTCAGATGTATTAAGGAGGGAGCAAAGGGAGTCTCTAGTGCAGCTTGCTTGGCAGTCAAAAGAATGTGAATATAATAGCTTTTTAGTAGGGTGGAAATATCCAGTTTCCCCAAAGACCAATCTGGCTTAGAAGTGCAGACTTTCTGACTTCATATTCTAATGCTTACTTCACAAGATGCCTCATTTCTCCTTATATAATGAATTGGAAGTGACATTGTTTCCAAGTGCAAAATACAAGTACCGCTTCATTAGACAAAACAATTCTCCAAGAAGTTACCAAATACAAAAAGAGAGAAATCCATCCCTACAGTCTATATGTGAAATATTTCATTAGATACCTGTGGAGAAGATAATCAGACATATTACCTATCACTGACACAATCTGGAAAAAATAGTGTGGTTGAGATGACTATTGTTGTGGTTTAAGGTTT